>APFE030540298.1:59667-78620 GCA_000404065.3 Pinus taeda | reverse complement strand
CGCGCACCTCCGCAGCTGCGCCTTCTGTGATGCCGCGTACCTCCTCACCTGCAGCGCTTCTGCGCCTGCGTACCTCCACGCTTTTCTTTCACTGCACTTGCATGCCTGTGGGTATAAATAATTTCAAGACTTCAAGAATAACCTAGACTGTCAGATCTACAGATCTGATCATGCGCTCGAGAGATCACCCTTCACAGATTTGCTTTCCACTTCACTTTCATATAGATCAATCTTTTGAAACAATAACCCAATATTTCAGATCTTAAGATATTCAATTTGCAAAAGATGCTAAGCCAAATGATCTCCTTTGCTTTATATAGGCAAGCTCTTCCTCAAATCATGGATCATTACCACAAGCCAAAACCATAATAACACAAATACCGTCGGCTAAATACCAAAGATTAAACATAAGAAACCCCACGTGTGCTTTTCTCTACCTTGAAGTGAGTGCACTGGGGGTACGCACCTCCTAAACGGCTGACCTGTGTGTCTGGCCGCGGTCCCTTCACAATGTACCTGCGGGTATGCATCTTCTGAATTGTTCTCCTGCGTACTTCTTAATTTTCAACATATTGAGAGCCTTTCCACGGGTGTTGCCATCAAGTACAACATCTGTAACATATAGCCATACCAGAAACATAATGCCAACACTCTGATGGAGGGATAACTAGACCGACTCTATCATGCACTATTGCCTTGATGTGAAATTGTTTCTATGTTGGAAAAAGGAATTTGAATGCGATTGATATCGGGAGTGATTCAAAGCACATATGATACTATTATCTATGATCTTGTTTCATTCTTTCATGTGAATCATCATTTGATTACTCTTGCTATCATTGGATATATGTATGTGTTTTCAACATCAATCCTTATATTTTTCACTATTGAATGTTTAAGGAATGTTATTCTTTTAGTCGTATATGTATCAGTGATATATAAAGGATAAGTGTAATAATGTTTTAATGATTAATTTGTTCAACTACTTGAACAAAGTAATTATCATATGAATGAATGTCTTTGTTTACCAATAGAGTCATCTATATGCCTGTTTGTGGATAAATATTATCAAACGTTACATTAAAAACAGAAATCTCCCAGGATAGGATAGCTATTTATATTTTTACTTTTTAGATTAAATCATTCATCCATTACCATTATATTAGAAAACCACTCATTTATCCATCCCCTTTTTATTCATCATTGTGAAACTGGTCCCATTATTTCCATTTGGAGCCACCACACCAAACGGAAAAGGAGCTGCATTAAGGTCCAGACCGGGTGGTTTTCCCCGATGTTGTTGCAGCAATTTCCGAGGCATCAACATTTTTGGCGCTAGTAGGAGGGCGTGGACTATGAATGGTGAGTAAACCAAAGCCTATAGACCATTCTAAAAGTAAATCTCCCTCCACCTCACCTCGGACCTCCCGTTTGCATTCTGGAACACCAGTATTCAAACGAGAAGAAGAGGAGTCAACTACCACTGCTCAATCCCATCATAATCCAGATTGATTAAGTCCTGAGTCTCCTGAAGTTCAGTCTCTCATCCAGGAACTTCAAGGCTTTTCGATATCACCAGGGAAATCTGAAGTATCTCAAGGCAGTGAGACTTCGCAATTCAATCTACCTCACCCTCTCACCAAACTTCAAAGCAGAAAGCTCGGTATTGAACCTACTGAGTTGCCTTTACCGAAAAGGAAAAAGGATAAAAATAAAACTGAAGGATTGGATAGTGAGACCTTCTCATCATCATCCTCCATTTCATCTTCTCTAGTGTGAAGTCAACCATCAACTCCTCCATTACACATTGTTGTTCAGTAGGGATCACCAACCTCAACATCTCAACCTATTCAATCTTCAATACCAACTCCTCCCCAAACACCTAGAATTTCATCAGCAATATCATTTGTTGTTAGCTCTATGATGGCTCAAAATCCATGGAATAGTCCTGGTGTATTCACTATGCCTGCACCATTACATCCATTGCCAGATTCTCCTAAAAAATGGTTGTTGAAATTTAATCTAGATGCTAGAACACTAGTTGAAGAACATATTAACAATTTCATGTTATCAGTTAATTTAAAAGGAGTGACACAGGAAGATGTTGTCGTTAGGCTTTTCCCTTATAATTTACAAGGATCAGCTGGGTCTTGGTATTTTTCCCTACCCTCTAGATCCATTACTAGCTGGAACATTTTTCAAGAACAGTTTCTCACTAAGTATGGCGATGATAGATCTTTAGCAACATTAATCAACGATCTTTTGAATCTTAGGATAGAATCTAGAGAACCTATCAAGGAATTCAACTCGCGATTCAATAAACTCTTGAATAAGATTCCAACTGACTCTAAACCAAGTGAGCAAATCAGAAGTGAATGGTATATAACAGCCCTACCTTCAAATATAGCCATTTTTGTAGATAGAGCTGCAAAACCAACTTTAGCTGAAAACATGAAAGAGGCGCTTGCTGTAGAGAAACGCATTATTGCTTTAGAAAAGAAAGCTGCTCTTGAAGATAGAAAATCCAAAAAAGTCTCTTTTAAAGATGATTCAAATAAGAAAACCCCTAAAGATCCATATGATATGGAGGGTTTGCAAAAGGTCCTCAAGACTATGTCAAATGAAATGGTTGAAATCAAAAAACAAGTAGCTAAAACTTCAACAAAGAGGCCATTTAGAAATTTTAAGAAACCTGAGTCAAAATCACCAAATGCTATATGTAATGCAGACTCAGATCCTGAAGAGGACGAAGAAGATGAAACAATATTGCCATCTGAGGAACCCGAAGAAGAGGAGATTGTCGAATGCCATGGGATGTGGGACTTCATTTTACCTAACTCCGATACAGAAAATGAACAAGAATCTTTCCCTGTGACTACCAAGAGTAAAGGTACTCTTGAACCTGTTCAGTCAATTTCAAAGAGATGGAGTGCAGGTACCACTACTATAAAAGAAAAGGTTCCCACAAAGAAATCTGTGGCAATAACATCCCAAAATCAACCATCATCCTCAAACATACCTTCAACATCTAAGACACTAGTAGTATCAGATTCAATGGAGTACAATATTATTGATGATATGAAGAAGACAAAGGCAAACATTACTATGTTTGAACTTAACAAACTCAAACATCAGCAGAAATTACTTCTTAAGGAACTAAATGCATTACCTTCTTCACCTCTTCCTAATGTTCTGTTCTCCAAAGCTGCAAATGATTTAGGTCAACCACCTCCTGGTAGAGTTGAAGCTACTGATGCAATTTTAATCGGAGACAGATCAAATTCTCATACTCCCCCTTTTCTCTTGACCTATGAGATCTATAATAGAAATCTACACAACTGTTTGATTGACTCAGGGGCATCCTCTAACATAATGCCAGCTTCAGTATGTTCCAAACTGAACATTGAACCCCAAAAGTCTGCAATTCATATTGTACAGTTGGATAGAACCAAGGTCCAGGTTTTAGGGGAATCAACTCCGTAACTATCAGGTTATCAGCTGATCCACAAGTCGTTCAGAGGATTGATATTTTAATTGCTGATATACCTGAATTTTATGGTTTAATTTTGAGTAGAGACTGGTCTGAGAAACTCCATGGTTATATTTCTATCGATTGGTCCCATATGTGGCTACCATATAAAGGAAAGCCAAATCAGATCAAAATCGATCGGGAGAAACATATGACCCATAGTGTCATTGAATTTGAACAGGAGAATCAACCAATAGCATTCAAAACAATATTTTGGGGAATTACTCATCTGAATCATTCTTTGGCAATTTCACTGCCCAACCATCTCCTTTCTCAGTTAATAATTTCACATCCCAAATTGAAAATTTTTCACAAACCAATAAATGAAGATGTGTCAATATTGCTGAGGAAAATGTAAATAAAATTGTTGATAATTCTTTATTTTGGTCACTATACTTTGATGGGTCTAAATCTAGTGAAGGTGCAAGAGGAGGGTGTATTTTAGTTAGCCCTAAAGGTGAAAAGACTATGTTATCATGTAGATTGGAATTTGAATGCACAAATAATACGACTGAATTTGAGGCCTTAGTTCAAGGACTATACAAAGCAATTGGTCTTAAAGTTCAATATTTGAAAGTGTTTGGTGATTCAGAAATTTTCATAAAATAAGTTAGAAATACAATTCACTGTCTTTCTAGTCATCTCAAACACTATTAGTCTTTGGTGCAGGAAATCATATCTCAATTTTTAGCATTCAATATTTCTCCTATCCCTAGATCCCAAAATGCAGCAGCAGACTTGCTAGCTAATGTTTCTTCTAAACTCCTACTTTTCGAAGATTACAGCCCAGACAGATTTCAATAGAGTTAATTTTTAGACCATCAATTCCCGACAATGTCACCAATTGGCGAGTGTTCAATCATGACGAAGACATTTTAAATTTATTAACTTCTGAAAAGTACTATGATGATCAAATCATTGATGAAAGTGATCATGACCTTCAAATGAAGGAAAAGCAAGAAGAAAACTCAGTACGAAAACCAGTGGTTAAGTTAGAAGATCTTTATGATATTAAAGACAGGTTTAAATAGGTGACCAATTCAAAGCTCCATAGTTCCACTTTAAGATTTGAATTGATAAACCTGGGTACTGAGGAAAGCCCTCAAAATGTCAATTTGGGATTAGGACTTTCTTTGGAATAAAGAACAACATTCATCAAGTTATTACAAAAAAATAAATATGTCTTTGCTTGGAAATATGATGATTTGAGAACATATGATGCATTGATCATTCAACATACTATTCCAATGCCTTCTAAACAAAAACCAGTCCAACAGAAGTTAAGGAAAATTCATCCTAACCTAGAGAGTGAAATAAAAATCGAACTAAACAAACTCTTGAAGGCTAAGATCATTTTTCCTATCAGACATTCAAACTGGGTGTCCAATATGGTGCATGTTAGAAAAAAAAATGGCGACATCAGGATTTGCATAGATTTTAGAAATCTTAATAAAGCAAGCCAGAAAGATAACTTCCCTTTACCTACCATGGAGCAGATACTCCATTCAGTAGCTGGTTCTGAGTTAATGTCCTTTTTAGATGGTTTTTTAGGATATAACCAGATTTTGGTCCATCTTGATGACAGACTTAAAACTACCTTCGGAACTAAATGGGGAACTTATGCTTACCAAAAAATGTCTTTTGGACTTATCAATGCAGGAGCTACATTCCAAAGAGAAATGGATATAACATTCAAAGGATTGATCAATAAAACAATAGTTGTCTATTTAGATGGTATTATTGTATTTTCCAAGAAAAGGTCTAATCATTTACATGATTTAAAACAAATCTTTGAATGCTGCAGAAGGTATGGTATCTCGCTCAATCCAAAAAAGTATTTTTTTTCTCTTAATCAAGGAAAGCTATTAGGATTCATTGTTTCAAAAGATGGTATTTATATTGATCCAGATAGAATTAAAGAGATTTTTGATATTCCATTCCCTCATAATAAAAAATCCATGCAGTCATTTTTGGGTCAAATTAACTTTGTTAAATGATTCGTTCCAGATTTTTCCCGGATTATTTTACCATTACAAACAATGATTAAGAAAAATTCTTTGTTTAAATGGGGATCTGCAGAAAAAGAGGCATTGGATTCTATCAAACAATCAATAATTAACGCCCCTGCTTTAAGCACTCCCAATTTTTCAAGTCATTTCATACTGTATACTCTCGCATCCACCTCATCTTATGCAGTAGTGCTGACTCAGATTAATGATCAAAACTTGGAGGCATCAATTTCATTTTACAGTTCAAATCTTCAAGGTGTTGAACTTAATTATTCGGAAGTTGAAAAACAAGCCTTTGTTGTGTACCAAGCCATCAAACACTACAGACCCTTTCTCTTAAAAGCTCACACAAGAGTCATGGTTCCTTTTTCAGCAGTAAGACAATTACTAATTCAAAGGGAATTAGGAGAAAAAAGGGCAAATTGGGTCATAGCATTACAAGAATATGACTTAGCAATCAAGCCAGCAAAGATTGTCAGAGGCCAAGGTTTTTGCAGGTTATTAGCAGGAGCATCCAATACTCAAAAACCAGAAGGTACAGAACATACTAAAGAAATCAATCAGATAAGTATCACAGATCCTGAATCACAATATGCAGATCTGATTTTTTATTTAAAAAATGGATACACACCTTCTAATCTTTCCTATAAAAACAAACGTGCCATTATATTAAAAGCGAAAAACTTCATGATTGTAGATGATGTATTGTTTAGGCGAAATTATGATTCAATTCTTGTAAGATGCCTAGAAAAACCTGAAGCGCAAAAAGTTTTGCAGGAGCTACATGATGGACCAGCAGGAGGACATTTTGGAGCTGATACAACAACCCACAAAATCATTCATGCTGGATATTATTGGCCCACCCTGTTCAAATATACTCACGAATACGTAAGGAAATGCCGAAGTTATCAAATCTCCAGTGGAAGACAAAGAAAGCCAGCTTTCCCTTTGCAACCAGTCAACATTGAACAACCTTTTGAGCAATGGGGATTGGATATCATTGGGGAAATCACTCCATAGTCATCCAAACAACATAAGTATATCCTTACTGCTACTGATTACTTTACTAAGTGGGTTGAAGCAATTCCTCTAAAGACAACAAACTCTGAGGCAATTATAGAGTTCATAGATCAATTCATTATTACCAGGTTTGGTGTCCCAAATGCTCTTGTTTTTGAAAATGCATCTTATTTCTCTGGAAATTCTATGTTTGAGTTCGCTATCAAAAGAGGGTTTAAATTGAAATATTATACAAATTACTATCCCCAAGGTAATGGTTTAGCAGAATCCACCAATAAAAATCTTATCAAAATCATTAAGCAAACTATTGAGCAGAATCATAAAAACTCGCATAAATCTTTGATATTTGCACTATTGGCTGACAGAATAACACAGAAGGCTTCCATAGGTACTTCTCCATTTAATCTCGTATATGGGAAGGAAGTTGTCATACCAACCAATTTAGTACTTCCATCTCTAGCTTTAGTGCAGTTTATTGAAGAAAGTCCCTCATCTTCTATTCAACTAAGACATGATCAAATTTTAAAATTAGAAGAAGAAAGGGAAAAAGCTAGAATTATACATGCAAAACATCAGCAAATTATCAAGTCATATTTTGATTCAACTTCATCCAATTCAAAACAATTACAAGTTGGTGATCTAGTTCTGAAATGGGACAAAGCCCATGAAGATAAAGGAAAACACACTAAGTTCCAGAAAATATGGCTCGGACCATTTCAAATCAACGAGAAGCTAGGCCCTTCTACTTTCATATTGCAAGATCTATCAGGTAAGAGAGATTATCTTCCTGTTAATGGCCTTATCTTAAAAAAATTCTTCAATTGAGGAGGTAACCCCTTCTCCCTTTGTAAATATTCAATTTTCAGCAAAATTTATGTTCATTGTTTTTAGGATTATTTGAAAATAAAGTTGTAAGATATCTTCCATTGGCATTTGCTATACTGAAAAAAGTTTCTCAAAAGAAATAGTTTTGATATTTACTTTTAAAATGGAAACCTTAAACAAAAGGAAAATTTCTAGGAAATTAGGTATATTTAGATTCTCAAACCCCATTTTATTTTTGTGAAATTTTCTCAAGATTTAGAAGTACTGTAAATCATTTTAATGTTTTCAAATGGCCAAAAAAAATGGTTATCAATACAAAAACAGAAACTGATTCAATCTTAGCATCTTCAACTCTTACCCTGTCATCCATGCTCTCTTAAGGAGAAAATTGTTCATCCCATTCATCAAAGTTTATGATTACTCAGAGTGTAATTCTAAAATATATTTGATATAAAAGGTAAGGGGTCTTATTACATGCCTACTTACCATGATCATTGGGGAATAGTTCCACTGATTTTACTAATACTGCATACCAAAACAGAGTAATGGCTTATAATTATAAGACAAGGGGTCTCATCACGAGCCAACTTGTTTAGTTAAATTACAACCAGTGAATGGCATTGTCAAATAGCTGGCCACCAAACCAGGACAATGGCTTTTTATCTTGCAAAATAAGGAAAAAGAAAAGTGATACAAAATATAAAAGTCATATTTCTGGATTCATTCTTTTAATTATACTCTGAAATGGATGGGATAATGGAAGATTAAATGGTTAAAAGGTATCCTTGTCGAGACTATAGACATTTGCTGGCAATAGAGGCTCTACCTATGACAAAGGAGTCATTATAAAGCTAAGTTGGAAAAGTTCTTTGTTTTATCATTATCAACCAATTAAGGCTAGTTTAAAACTTAGAATGTATTTAATTTTAACAAGAGAAGAAAATCACAGAAATAGCTATTATTATATTCAAAATTTATGTATACCTAGTTATAATATTTCTATATAAAGAAAGTTTAAGTATTTCAACATTTTTTAGAGATAACTATTTCTCCTAGTGAATCGCCAATTGTTGTGCTCTACAACAACCCCCTATTTTATAAAATTTTTCTTTCTAAATATAATATGAAATGGGTCCCTTTTAAACATAGATGTGTGAATAAATTGGTATCAACTCATCATTAGAAAATCCTTACTCAAAAGGTTCAAAGGAAATGTAATATCATAAAACTTTTGAACAATAATGAAATCGGTCTTATGAATAAATATAAAATGCTTTATTATTACGATAAAGCGATCGCAAGATCACATATCGCAACAACAAGGAAAACATAATGCAAATATCCATTACCTTACCCCGATCTGAAAAGTGAATAACTATCGGTTATCGGGAAAGGCGAGTAGCAAATATAACGAAAGGCCCTCCCCTATTTCTCCGATGTGATATCGCTATCAGCAATCGGGGGATATAATGCAGTGCATGTTAAGACACCTTTAAAATCTCCCGATGTGATAAGGTGTATCGCCATCGGGGATCAGCGATTTTGCAATAATATAAGTATTACGACCCAAACTCATCCTCGATTGCGATCCGATAAATCAAGGCACGAGTTTCAAAATAGATTTAAAAGGCTTGCATGTATTATTTTGGATTATTATTAAAAGCCTTCCCATTCCCGATAGCGATTTACTTGTGATTATCCACCAAAAAACTCAAGCCATGCTTGAATGAATCGTTCGGCATATAAACGATATGATGAGTATTTAAAACTCCTTTACCATGATTGACAGGTTAAGCGGCCAATTAATGAAGCAGTTATGCCGAGATCTTCCCTGAGATTGTATCTGCAGCAGTATCATTTTAATCCTTCATTATTCGCTAATTGATATAATTCTTTCATATTGGCTCACATTACCTATTCTCTGTATCACGTTCATTTTATTCCTTGCGCAGAGCTCCGTCGAAACAACAAGTTCAGACCAAATGGGAAAGAAATCCAAGAGATCCGCAGCAGTAGCAGCTCATGCAGTAACAATGCAATCCACCACTGATCCAGGACCGAGCAAAAAGGGATTGATTTCAAACACTACGTGTCTTGGCCTTGGAAACACAAGTTGGCAAAGAATATATAATTTAATTGAAGTAGAAGAGCCTGAGACAGTATCAGTACAAGCTACCGTAGATTCAACTAGAAAATCAAAGGCTTCCCTGAAAGATTTAGCTAACTCATATCTACACTGAATAGCAGCTCATGAAAAAATTCTTCCATACATTGATGTAGTGCGATGGGCAGTAGAGGAGATCTCGGTTTTAAATAGAGCATTTTGCACAGTTGACTGAAGGGTCTGTTAGGTTCCTATACCAATAGGTTTCATTTTTCATGATTGACAGTGGAAAGGCTAAATATGTTCATCATTGCATCTTGCAAAGGTTCCATATTTTGTATACAGACTAGGAAAATTAAAAGATGAAAAGAGGGTATGCCTTAAAAGAATAGTCAAAAGGCAAGAAAATCAATTGGTCAGAAAGAATAGTGAAAATGAACCCCAAATCAAAGACCAGGAAAGTGGCCAGTCAAAATGCCACTACTATCTTATTGATAGCATCATAATGTGCAAATACTATTGCTAATCATACTTGATGGATGGCCCAACAATTCAATCTGGACCATGCCATGTTTAAATTGTTTGTTGCAGAATAGAGAATGATTTCTGTCCAAACATCTCAAGCTTGGTAGATGATTAGCTAAATAGAGAAATGAAGGAGCCCAACTGCTTAATCTGGGTCCTTGGAAGAGATAAGGGTAGATTTAGATAGGAGGGCAGTCAAAAGAAAAGAGGATAATCAGGGTTTGCTAATGTAAGTGCACCCAGTTAAAATGAAGAAAAAATGTTAGGATTATCAAGCTGGGTAGGTAGTGTGAGGTTGCAGAAGTAAAAGTGCCATCACCATTTGGCTTATCAAAGAAGAACTCATCCCATTCAGGGTATTGGCACTATGGCAGAGGTCTGATGACATTACAATGGAAGCATGACTAATTTCCCTTTTCCCCCAAAGATCATTTACTAACACTCCCCAAAGACCTTAGGATCTGCCCAATAGTCTTAGTTCACTTCATTCCAGTACCAATTCCAAAGTCAAATTCTCAGCTGACTAAAGGGAAAAGAAGCCACATTTCTTGTGTAAAAATCACTATTCTGAATTCCATTTCTCTAATGTCACTAAGTTTCATTTCATGGGCTTAGCATTTTCCCCTGCATTTTCACCTCACAAAGTCATATTAACAGCTAATTTTATTATTTAGCTCCTTAAAACAGTGCTCCCCTTCCCTAGTTCTACAAAAAACTATATAAAATCCCAAAAAAGCTATTTAATATCCCACCCCATAGCAATATCGCTATATAAGTTAGTCTTGGGAAGTATTTAGTTCATCTGGGACTGATATTAACCCTCCCCCACCCTAAAGACCATGGGTTGTGATTAAACCCTTGGGTAAAAATCAATTACCATAGTCCCCCCACTCATAAACCCCATTTTTACCCCTCCCACACTAATGTATTTATTTGTAATGTTTGGAATAAACATATACAAAATGGGTGCACATTATAACCCCGCTAAACCAAGGTTTAAACCCACCCCCGCCTTTATTTTTAATATTTTTTATTTGCGGGCTCCACAGTTAACATGCCGCCACTGCGTAACCCTCGCCAGCCGTTTGATCGTCGGCCCCCCAGATCCAAGGGTGGGCAGTCGTTTTCACCCACAAGTCGGCGGAGGTTTAGCATCTGGGAGATTGGCGGTTTTGTTGTCGTACCCCCGCCACACGTCGCCTTCCCGAGGTGTTCAGAGGCCCCTCCCCCGATACCACTCATGCCAAAAGGTGGTGCAGGGAAAATACCAGATACCACCCTCCGCCCCGACGTTAGCACCACGTCATCTCCGACGTCATCGCCCGCATCCGCGCCCTGCCTCCGTGACACTGCCACCTAACCAGCCCGCGACCACGTCATGCCGCCATGTCCTGCACCACCTCACCACCATGTCAGAAGTCCATGTCATCATGCCGTACCCAGGACCCACCAATGACGTCATGCTGACGTCATCACCAAAAAGCGCCAAAAGTGCCAAAAAGCCCTGAATTTACATAAAACAACGCAAAAACGACCGTTTTATATCATTTTCATTGCTTGTTTCCAGAGTGTTGTGCATGTTGTTCACGTCGATTTGTCGCCAAACCTGGAATTTCACCATCCGAGCTGCTGCCACCTGCAAATTCAAGTCAATTAATCACCATTGTTCCAGCTCAACACCCTCGGCGTCGTGAAAACCAGGTATTTGCTCACAGTCATCCTTCTTACCCCTGTTTTTACCATTTGGTCCATTTTTTACCTGCATAAAGTCTGCTAGCACCCAAACTGAGCCAATTATACACCTACTTATTGTCTAAACTTACTGGTTAGCATCCTCTGCCCACAAGGCTCAGTAAACCCGCATTGGACCGCGTAATTCACTTGAAAGATTGGCTTTAAGAGCCCGTGCTGCCAACACAGGTCCTCACAGGTGTTCATTATCCACTCTCACCATACTTCTCTTTGCAAAAGTCCACCTGCCCAGCTTAGGGACATCTTTATTTTTCCATATAGTTGCCCCACAAGTTTGTCAACCAGAGATAAAGTCTGTTGTAACTCTGCAATCTCTCCTTTGACACACAATGCAAACAGCTAAAGCCACTGCCAAAATACAAATTCACTTTGTAGTCTACGAAAAATTGTACTGAATCCTAGCCCCAAGTATCAACACAGAAAAGATTTCAATATGGATGCTCCAGCTGCTCTAAATGTTGCTCCTATCAATGCACCTAACAAGGAACTTGAGGCACTCCCTTTAGTTGACAGTGATTACCTCATTCAGGATTTGGTTGGGGACAAAAACCACTTATAGACATTCTTCCAGCCAAGGAATAGGTACTTAAGCAACAGTGACATGTATGGCATCTGGGAGTCAAATTTGCCCATCTATTTCTTGCCTACTGTAAATATCTTTCCTGAAATAATTCACCTCTGTGATGAAAATTATGACCCAAGCCTCAGAGCTGTCAAGTCTCCATTTGGGAGCATACTCTTTCATATAACTCCTGACTCCATTAATCAGATGCTCAATTTCAAGCAGACCCAACTGTTCATCCCTTTTTCCATCAAATACCTACTGGATGAAGTCCCCAAACTCTCCAGCACTGAGATAGCCATAATTACCAAGGCCTTCATGAGAGAAGACTTCCAACCTACAAGGCCACCTCCTTTCCTATATGTCAATTTCAATGAGGTAGACAAGCTGCTGGTAGACATGATATCCTCTGTGCTGGGTTTCTCAACAAGTGAGCACATTGATGAAACAATGTTGGTTCTTTTGTCTGCATATAGCCTTGGAAAGCCTCCTGTTGTCAAATATAACTATGCCAAGCTCATAGCCAATAAAATACACGACCAACTGCTAAAGATGGACAGGGAGGCAGTATTCAAATACTCATCATATATCTATCACCTGTTCATGTACTATCAGACATATTGCTTCCAATGCCCCGTCAAAAATATGGATTCACAGGGTGAAAGGAGGTCTGTTATCTTTTGGTCTTCAGTTTTTCATCAAGTTCAGAACTCTCCCTATTCTTACTGTGAGTTCATTGACCAATTTGTTTATCCAGTCTCATGTCTCTTGAAAAGAACTCCTCCTCCTAGATTGTCATATGACATGCAGAAAATATTACATCTGTCCAAGAATTATAAAATAGGTGATTGGTATCTATACTAAAATCACATTGTCATTAGGATCTATGGTTGTGAGCTCTGTCCCTACAGGCTCCCTAGATATGTACCCATGAGATTGTTTGCCTTGGAATACTATAGGAAACTCATTAATTCAGATCTTACTCATTTTCATAGTGCCAAGAAGAAAGCTAACCTGAAATTCAAAGACCATCTAGGCCCCTTTATCATGAACAAGAAAGATGGTTGGCAAGAGGCTAATCAAATACTGGGGCAACAACTCAAATTGAAAAGGAGTTTCTGGTGGGTCCCTTATGACCCTAAGGGCTTTATCAATGTTAGAAGAGTCAAATATAGGCTGTTAGCCTATAAGCATTGTCCAATTCCACAAATTGAGCAATATGCCAACAAAGCTGAGTGGGTGCCAGGCACACTAATTGAAGAGTTTACTCAGGAAGAGATAATGGAGCAAAATGTCAAAGATTTAGAAAAAAACTCTTGACTTGGATTCTTTTCACCAGGTGACATTCAAGCTGCCACTCCAAGTCAAGGAAGGCACCTCCACAGCCACAGCTTCACAAACTGCCCAACAAGTATCTACAACAACAAAAGCTACATCAAAGGGAAAGGAAGTGATGGATGCACAGCAAGAGACAGAGACAGAACAACCCACCACTTCCAAAGAACAGAGTCAGGGGCAAGCCCCTCTACAGCAAACTGAAACATCACAACTTCCAGTCTTGCAAACTCCTCTTAATGAGGAAAGAGGTAAGAAACAAGATAGAGATGAGGCCACACCTCCAAGTGGGTCAACACAGCAACCAGAAGCCAAGAGGCAAAGAATTGATCCTCAAGCTGAAGAAGAGATCAGTGAAGAAAGGGTACAGAGCCAGACCAGAGAGAGAGAGTCTAGCCAGCAGACTGCTACTAGCTCATTCTAGCAGGAACAGGGTATGCAGCATAGTACAAAGGTGTCTTCTCCCAGGCAATAGGGCAAGCAACCAGCTGGTATCAAAGGAACTTTCATGGAGATCAAGGCACAAAATGAACTTTTAAGAATACAACTTTATGATCAATTCTTGAAAACAACACCCTCCAAGCAACAAAGATTGATGGCAGCTTATGATATCAAAGAGGACAAGATGATTTTCACTCATTTCAAGCCTAAAGTTCCACACCCCAAATCATCTGCAGACTACATAAATACAAACATGGAAGTCCTATCCAAGGACATACATCCCATGGATCAAATTGAATTGCACAAGCAAACAGGGGAAATGGTTTATGCCACACTTGCAGACAAGGCCATGCTGGCCCATCAGTTGAAAGAATCATTGAAGAATACAAATACTCAATTAGATCTGGAAAGGATGTCCCCTACTACCAAGGATAACTGAATAAAGACATTGGAGGACATTATTTTTGATCTAGGACATGATCCTAATGATCCAAAGGGTATCAAGGCCCTTATGAAGAAGAAGGAGGATGATATTGTTGCACTGAGAAAGCAGGCAAAGCTGCCTGCAACCATTCACCCTCAAACAGCAGAACTTGTACAAGAAAAACAGGTTGATGAGACCATGTATCTGCTTCTAAAGATAAATCAAAGAATACTACAGATGGAGGCTGAATTGGAAAAGGCCTTGCAAGATAAGCAACGGGAGTCAACCTCCCAACCCCCTCAAACATCTACAACTCTTGACCCTGCTCCTCATACACAAACAGCAGCAGCCCCTCCTGCCATTCCAGCACCTACAACGGCTACATCAACTACAGATGCAACAGCAGCAACACCTGAATCCAGTATGAGTATGGAGGACCTAATGAAAGCTGTTAAGGAGCTTGAAATTCAGGTAACAGAGGTAAAAGAGGCCAAAGAAAGGCTGGCCAAACTAGAGGCCAGTTATGACAAGTCCAAAATGACAGTGGCTGAGAAGCAAAGGGAAATAAAAGCCCTAGAGACCAGAGTGAAGGCCTTAGAAAAAGAACTATCTCTGGACAAAACTCTGGCTGAGATCAAAAAGATTTTGTGGGCCAAAATTGGCCAATCAATTACTGACCAATGGAGATCAATGCAGGCTATACATGTGCAAATTGAGTTAATAGGCATGGCTCAATTTGAAATTTAGAAGGCAAGAGCAGCATTGGGGATTATGCCTGAACAGGCCAACAAGATGATTCATTTCCTTAACACTCACACCAAGGAAGAATTGGCAGCACTAGACATACACAGTCGAACAGACACTATTCTGATAGCAAAGAAAGTGCTGACCTTGAGAAATTTCACACAGACTTTGGAAAGGAAATGTCAGGAGATGCAGACAGAAGTAAATGATTTTAGGACAAAAATAACAGCATTGCAAAGCAGAGGATTACCCAGCCTAGTGACTGGTACTGGAAAACTATTGTCCTGTGAGCAATACACCACTAGGATCAACAATTATGTTGAAAATCAGATTATAGCATCTACCAGCTCCACAGAATAAGCAGGACCTCCCTCTGGGCAATCTCTATATAATAAATTGGAGAATTTATTTTTTATTGAGCATGAGATTAATCATCTGTTTGAAGTGCCTCCAAATTTCTATAGATATACTAAAGTAGATGAAACACTCATAAAGATAAAGAGACATCAGCTACCTCCAGCTGATTGGTGGCAAGCAATGTTGGAGGTATTGCCCAGGTAATTTTTGTCTACTCTTCCCTTGGTCAGCTTCAGGTCCCAGTCACAGTACAGGTCAACAAAGAATCAAACACACAGGTAATACACAAAGCACTAAGACATCGTGCTCAACAAATGCAGATTAAAGACGCAGCTACAGCCAACTTTGTTGATCCAAAAAGTCAAAATTTGTCTGACAAAAGACAACTGCCACAACAATATTAATTGCTATATTTATTTCTTTCATTTACTTCTTTGACAGATTTGGTGATGTAATTTATTACACAATGACTCATCTTCTAGATATTTTATCTCCTACTTTGTATATATATCCCCCCATAGAACGTATTGGGGGTCAGTTATGGTGAATCTCTCTCTGAAGAGCTACATTGTATATCTCAGACTTTTTGCTAATATAAATTGCTGCTGAAGTTCCTGGTCTCTGTATTATCTGAAGATGGAAATGAAGGACTGTGTTACGCTGCAGAATTCCTGTGTCATTTAATGGAACAATAAGTTACTATGAACTGCGTTTTGTCTTTCTGTGTATGCATAAATTTCACATATGTTTCATGATTATAGCAACAGGGAAAAAGAATAGCTTAGGACTTGTTTAAAAACACCCTCTGCTCAATCTCTGTTTCTAAATATGTTTTCTTTAGCATTAGCCATGGACATGAATTCTTAATTGCTCATGTTTAAACTAATTCTCTCACTGTGAATACTGTTTAAGAATTCTTAATTGCTCTTAAACAATACTCCCACTTTATCCCCCAATTAGTATAGTGAAAGATTCTTGAATGCCTTTCACTCACTGATCTCATGCTTTCATAACCCAAATTTGAAAAATTGTTCCACAAATGCCTATCTGGCTTTGCAGCAATACCCTTCCCTCAAAGAAATACTTCAGCAGTACACCATCATGAACTCCATTGCCCAATGGTCCAGACTACTCTGAAATCTGTACACTAGCTCTATTTGAATTCACCACCCAACCAAAATCTAAAACAAAATCAGTGCACCATAAGTAGCCTAAAATCACCCACAATAATGCTAAATTATAAAGAGAGAGCCCTCTCTGGTTGCAGGTAGGCTAGGACCTGTAACTAAAAGACTGGTTAGTGGTTACCTCGGCCGTATTCCCTATAGGAAGCAGGGAACAACCTGAGTGATAACAGGGTCTTCGGCTCATTTCAACCCGATGACTTAAGGAAAATGTATCACTTGCCTGAACCTCAAAAGAAATACAATAAAGCCTTTCTTGAGAAGTTCGCAAGTGAGAATGAGACTGAATCGGCCCCAATTCGAGAGTGGAGACATAACCCCGCAAGGCACGAACATGAATCTTCAGGTAAGTACTCTGTAGATTCATTATGTTCTCCTTATTGTTATGCTGGGACAATGATGTGTAGAATTTGGGGATTATATGATTCTGCAAAATTCACTATTGAAATGGTTCCTTTAATGGAAGCGGCAGTTAACAGTGAAGTAATGGATTGGGAAAATATATTGTCAAATAAATTAGCCACTACAATTCTTGAGTTTAGAGCAAAAACTTGCGTGACTGATAGGTCTATTCCTCCATTTTATTTTAGTGCTTATATTTTAGATACTCTTCGTTTCAATTCTGAATTTCTTGTACTGGGGTGGAGATAGACTTCACAAGACCCCATGCCAATTCACATTTATCACCAAAAATTGTGGAAAGCGCACTGTAAGGACCACTTGTAGTAAATCTGTAATGGTTTTATGTTGCCTATTTACTCTGCCATTTTTGATAAGCCTGCCCCAAAGATTTTTTCGGAAGCAGAGGTTGACCTAACTGCTATAGGAAATTCGTTTGGGGAAGATAAGTTCACATACATAAGGGTTTTTGGTAGCCTTGCAAGACCTCATGTCCTTCCTCTGTACATACCTAACAAGTTGTTAGCCCGATAATTGGCCTATCAAATTACAACTGCAAGAACATCCAAGACTCTTAGAACTTCAAAAAAGTAGGCTTGGCCTACTTTTCCATGACTACAAGCATGCAGAGAAGGAAGCAGAGAAAATAAACATGCTCAGCCTTGCAACCATTCCTAATAGGCAATTTGGTCCAAGGAAGGTTGCCTATACTGTGCTTGAACAAGCCAAACTTACAAGGTTTGATCATGAGGAAGATGATTTTGATGACTTGTTTATGTCGGCAGAGTCATTATTCTAGGTACAAACGTTGGCCAAAATGGGATATAATGATGAAAGGCTAGTAGAATTCAATAAGCTCAGAGAATAGAGGTTGCAAACTCTACCTCTGGACTTATTAGCTACTACCCCGACAACACAATCAAGCGAGCCTAAACAGCAAATCATTGACAAACCTCCTGCTGTAGAAAAAATTCTCGAAAGAGGAAAAGAACAAGAACAGGAGAAAGAACAAGAGAAAGAGCAAAAAAAGGAGCAGGATAAGGGCAATGAAAATATCAATGTGGATACTCAGATTGATCCTAAACTACTCCAAGAATGGCAACAATTTGACTCCATTATAAACAATCTGGAAGGTCCAAAAGGTGCCAATACACCCAAAGTAACAGATGGAAAAGATATAGTGTCAACAACGGTTCCAAATGAAGGAACCAACGGCCTACCCCCTAGCACAGATTTAGAAATGATTCCAAAAGATCCCTCCGATTAAATTACTTTGCAAGTGGAGGACATACCTCCATTAGATGTCTTTTACAATCCCAAACACAGGGCTGTAGTGAAAAGAAAAAGGAAAAGGAGAAGACTTGATCAATCTTACCTGTTTCCAGCATAAACAGAGACAGCTAATGTAGTATGGAAAGGAGAGTTTAACCCTTCCGATGACCTAACAAAGCTTTCTCAGTATGCCGGAGCTTATTCGGTAGCCACTATGGACAAGGCATCGGAAGTAAGTAATCTACTTAAAGAAAAGGACCAAGCAATTGTTTTGTTGCAATCACAGGTGTCTGAAGCACAGCAGAAAATTGAACAGTTGGAACAACAACTATCAATACAACAACAATTAAAAAATCAATTGAATAAGCAATTACTTGAAGAGAAATAGAGAACAGACTCAAGCGCAATACAAAAGCAAAAAGAATTATCTAAAGCATTGGCCAGGTTAAAGACAATGAATGAACTAATGAT
>APFE030540298.1:10876-59449 GCA_000404065.3 Pinus taeda | reverse complement strand
ACAGATTAATAAAGCATTGGTTACGCAGTAAGACTGTTATGTCATAACATTTCTCTGGTTGAGCCCCTTTGTGATATAATGGCATCAATAGTTGACAAATCAGTCGATGCTAGGCAGGATTTAGAACAGGCCAATGAGACTCTGACAAACTTTCTTGCTTGGCAAGACACCAATGAAGGGTAGGCAGCAAATCTACCCAAAATTCTAGAATCACACAAGGAGATCCTTTTCTTAGAATGGCAGTCACAGCTGATGAAAGCAGAGAGCGAGGTTTCTAGATGTAGATTATCTACAAGTAATTTAATTGAGCTAATCAATAACACTCTTTATCTATCTAACATGATTTCACAATGCACCCCAGGTAAATTGTTGTCAGCCAAGATATTGGAGCAAGCATGCAATCAAAAGTTGGAGAAGAATGGAAGATTAATCGCTGGCATCCAAAGTTTAACTTGAAATACCTATTGGTTTTTCTTAGTAAAACCATACAGTCAAAGGGTCGCCCTCAAATGTTTAACCGATGCGATCGGTTGTATCATTCCCGAAATCCATGATACCACATACTCAACTCAACTCCATTCTCATCTCAGTCATCCTCCAGAATTGGAATCGATGCTTGCAATCTGCGAACTCAAATCAAAAGGAGAACATCCAAAACAATGAATCATACTGTCGACTACCAACAAACCTATTGTGGAGGAGATACTCAAGATTTAGTTGTACCAATTAATAATATTTTATTTTTGTAGTTAGTTAGTTTAATTAGTATTTATAGACCCTTTCATGCATTTAGAAAAGGTCCTCAGTTTTTGTATAAAACTCAAATATGGAAGTTGCACTATTGTGCTTCTGGTATATTTTTTATAAAGACTGGGCCAGTATTCCAAATTCTAACGAAGAAAGCTTTAATGAGATGTGCACTATTACCTTGATGTGAAAGTGTTTCTAAGTTGGAAAAAGGAATTTGAATGTGATTGATATTGGGAGTGATTCAAAGCACATATGGTACTATTATCTATGATCTTGTTTCATTCTTTCATGTGAATCGTCATTTGATTACTCTTGCTATCATTGGATATATGTATGTGTTTTCAACAGCAATCCTTATATTTTTCACTGTTGAATGTTTAAGGAATGTTATTCTTTTAGTCATATATGTATCAGTGATATATAAAGGATAAGTGTAATAATATTTTAATGATTACTTTGTTCAACTACTTGAACAAAGTAATTATCATATGAATGAATGTCTTTGTTTACCAATAAAGTCATCTATATGCCTGTTTGTGGATAAAGATTATCAAACGTTACACTAAAAATAGAAATCTTCCAGGATAGGATAGCTATTTATATTTTTAATTTTTCAATTAAATCATTCATCCATTACCATTATATTAGAAAACCACACATTTATCCATCCCCTTTTTATTCATCATTGGGAAACTGGTCCCATTATTTCCAGTCGGAACCACCACACCAAACGGAAAAGGAGCTGCATTAAGGTCCGGACTGGGTGGTTTTCCCTGATGTTGTTGCAGCGATTTATGAGGCATCAACACATAATAATTATGTTATCTAAGCTAACCAACAATAGAAATGCTTACAACCACATGTTACTATCATTCCTGACTATCTGAATCATATGCATATGACTGTGCTAATCAACTATCATCTATCTGGTATGTAACTATAACATCAAAAGACATGTACATAACATAATGTATATAACCCTAAGGTATATAAAAATCCTTAGCCTACATATCTTCATGCCCAACATACAAACCTGTATGACGACATGCTCTCACCTCGAGGTCTAATGCTGCAACTTCACTTTGATGATCGACATCTCCTACTTTACCTCATTCAACACATTAGCATCATAACATACCAATAGCACCATGATGACCTAAATTGCATAAAATGATTTCACAAGGCATGTTTGACCTACCATTCTTGCATCATTATAACCAATACCATACATGCATAACAACTACATATAGACATATAAATCATGAGTACCAAACCCTATACACACCATTATAGCTAAAGTCTAGTCATTAATGCATGACTACAACTACACAAACAATGACATCATGGATGAAAACAATGACCACCTTGTGCACTTGATAATATGTGATCATCGACGTGCATAACAATGCATAATTAACCATACACACAAGAAGACATACTCCATGAAAACACCTTCAACCTTTGCATGGTGACATCACTACAACCATGATCAACACCATGCAAATGAAACAAGCACATGGAATACATGCATAAGGAACACATATGGAACCAACATGAATGCATGACCAACACACAGCCCAAGGAGAGCACAACCATGATCTGAGACCACTCTGTAACACACTCTTCTCAGGCTCACCCAAAGTAATCATGCCAACAGGGTAAACATGAGATGAGAGGCTACTATGATCAGAGTCAACCTCCTATGTGACCTCAAGGAAGTGGAATCAACAGAAAATCACATACAATCATCTAACCATCAAAAAAACCCTCAGGAGACAAGTCAACCACTCAAACAACCTATCCCTAGGTCCCACTATTGTTTTAGGTCCCTTAGGACATAATCTCTCTCATGCTATGGGAAAGGGAGTGGCCAGAAACCCAAAGTCACTCTCATAGGCCTGCCTACCAGGGACTGTGGATCAAGCTTTCCAGTTTTGTGCTAGTGACCCTAGGAATTAAGCCACCTTTTCAAGCTCAGAGCCTAGACCATTGCCCAGAATGGAATGAAAGCTTAGAATCGAGTAAAGTACAAGGAAACAATGATGCAAACATAAATAGTTGATCAAGACCTTAACTTGACCCCTAGTAGCCAGGACAGACATTTCATCAAACATATCAGCAACATGTAACCTATAGGTCTAAACAACAAAATTAAGTGTATGGATCTCATACTTATCTAAGAATCACTATGAACCATTTTTCCCTCATGCCATTTGTTGGATATTCATCTATTTGGTCATAGATACATTATCCATTCATATACAAGTAAAAATATGTTGAGAGGCATACATAGTTGTTGTCATAAAATGTTCATATAACCAACATAGTAGGAACATAAATATAATAAACATATCATCCATCAAAATCCATATATACCTCAATACCTTTACACATGAAAATCAAGAGAATGAATTTCTCATTAATGAATACAATAAACTAACCAGATATGGGACTTGTACATTCCACCTGACCATAGAATGGATGAGCCAAATATCTCTTTAGCCATTTGCCCTCGTGCCATATTCCAAACATGAATATGGGATCTCATAGAAAACATCAATCAAAACTCATCCATGGCTTCTAGAGGCCATCCACATCAACCCATCGAATAGTGATTCCACCTCATGGTTGGACATCACAAAACCATCATCAGATTGGTCTCCATCCAAGCCTTCCATGCCTTCCAAAGCGTTTGTCCGACCAAGGATTCCATAGAATTTGTCCATCCAAGGCTTCTAGGACTAGTATCTCAACCCACCAAGGGCTTCTAGAGTGTTTGTCAAACCAAGGTTTCTAGGTCTAGTAACTTAACCCAAGCTATTACAAGGATTCCAAAGTGTTTGTTCAACCAGGGCTTCCAGAGCATTTGTTCAACCAGAGCATCTAGTAATAATAACTCAACCCAAGCTAATGAAACATGAGAACCAACAAAAGAAAACAATGAAAGTAAATCCACAACCACCATGGCTATCCAAGAAATGGCAAGGCTATGTAATCCACTGTCAATCTAGTAAATCCTCCATGCCAATAACTGCTCACAACCAACAAACCACATGCATATGTCATGCATGCCAAAACTAGTGAAGAAATCATACATGAAACTTAGTACCTCAAGTAAATATGATGTTGCTACTGATGTCAATTCCTTCTTGCACTTTTATGCTCTTCTTTTGACTTCTTGCTCCAAGAATCCAAGTATGCCATAGTGTTGTGAAGGTTAATCCTCTCTATGGACAAAGATGATCCCTTTAGCCCAATGAGTGGTTCTAGAAACTAAAGTGGCAATCAACTAGACATCTTCCTATGTTACAATGTAAAAGGAGAATGAAGGAGATGGCCTACCTCATTCTGATGCTATTCTGATTTCCTTTGTTGAGGACCCAAAACCGATTGTCTCACGGGCTTGTTCCTACTTCTCTTAATGTTTATGCACCTACAAAAGTGATCAAGACAAAACAAAGCATGACAAAACAAATATCAAATCCAATAACAACCTACTTAACTTGTCAAGGAATGTCAAGCTAAATAATATATGAAAATATACATTTTGGGAAGATGAACCAACAGTTGTGTATTATTAGAAAGTGAAGGGAATCTTGCAATCAAAGCCTTGATGTTGAAAGGATCTCCTTGAGTGGTAATCCAAGTCCAAGCCAAGAATTCTCCAAGCACTCCTTCTCCAAGTCAAATGAGTATCCTTTAGGCACAAGCTTAGCATAAGGGTGAAAATAGACATAGACCAACTAGCCTCTAACCTGACCAGCCATTTGGGAATGGGAGAGGATGAATATATAGGTAGGGAAAGGGAGTTAGGATCTCTCCAAATATAGGAGTAGGCCCTCATCTCAAGGAGGTAGCTCACAGGGATACGACCAAGATGCGAAGTTGGGAGAACTCGACCTCATTTATGTCAAACAACCTCTAGCTCGCCAGTATGGAATCTTCTAGATCACGAAGCTTCTCATCCTCTTTGGGAAAATTTCATTTTTGGGATTATCATGGGTATACAAGTAAATAGAGCGATGCAATCATGAGTTTGGCATAGTGCAACATGTGACCATCACAGTTTTTAGCCTCATAAGAGTGATGACCCTCAAATTAGAATTTAAGAGCTATTTCCTTCAAGGGAAGCTCAAGGCATTTTCCAATCAATGTCTTAGGATGGATCTGAATTGCATATATGAATGAGTACACTACATTATGGCCATGTTTCAGGCACTTCAAGGTATGTCCTAGGGAAGTGTAGGAGGCATGATAAAATAATGTGTAACATATGTCCCTTAAAGCATGAAGGTAGAAGAGGAGTGATGGCTGAGATGCTTTACAATCTTTTGCAAGGACGAGGACAAACACTGTCAGGAGACCTGGAAATCAAGAATGCATATACATATACATATCTGATGTCAAAAAATGAATCCATGGTATGGACACAGTCATCTGAATATTAAGGAATATATGAAGGGAACCATGGTATGGGCGCAACCATCCAATATAAAAGGATCATCATAAATGTAAAGTCCCCATGGTATGGTTGCAACCATCCATATAGCATAAATATGTGTACAATCATAAATAACATATAACTCCATGCATCCTGAGTTATATCAAACAAAACTTAAGGTCTTGTGCTCCATCCTGACTTGATCAAAGTACAAATTCTAACATGTGAATGAACATGTCACAGTTGAACATGCTAGAAAACCACCTTATTACTAACCATTGATGTGGACCGTTAACAGGCATGAGAGGAACCATGCATAATGACAATGACTCTCAAGGTACGATAGTATAATGAAGCTGAAGTCAAACACTTGTGGAATCTCCTGATTGAAGGCCAATAGTGAAAACCTGTCATCAAATGCGAAGAACTTTCCATTAAGGCATGCAAGCTCTAAGGTACTGAAAGAGAGTTTCTAAGTCATCTTCTTGGATTATGAGCTGAAGTCGACAGGAAGTGACCCATCGAAGGAGGGTCATAATGATTCCCTCATCATCGACACGAAACAAGGAATAAAGTGGAATAATTTGCAAGACTGTAACAATGACTCAAATGGTGTATAGGTAAATAACTGGAGGTTGGAGTTCTCTTAAGCATATTGGTGACACGACTCCAGTGTGTGGCACCATTAGACTCAACATAGGACTAAGGGTCATAATGACGAAGTGGAATAGTCAGATGAGAGGTTAAATGGATAACCCAAACCCGGAAGGACAAGTGACTGAGCAAGGGTATCCCAAACCTGACACAAGATGCAGAAGAGTGTCATGTTCAAGAGCGACATGCTGCATATATAAAGGATGCTTCATCTTCACTTTTTCCCCGCTATTTCTAGCGAGTACCTCTTTATTTTTCACAAGCTTGAAAAGGATACCATATGCTTGTCATATAAGTCCATCCTTCAGATGGATCCATCCTAATAAGTTTTACGAGTCCTAGGAAGGAGAAACTCAGTCTCGTCATGGTGATGAGCCCTTCGTCATTAAAGGTTTTTAATGAGCTTGATGAAAGAATAACTCGGTATCTTTTTCATATTTAGAGAGTTTTAGAAATAGATCAAAAAGGAAACTCCATCATGTTCCTTTTTGTAATTTTTCTCTCGAATCCGAAAAGGTAGAAAACAATATTCGAGAGAACCTCCTAGCCATGTTCAACTAAGGTGTTCCTTTTTCATACAATAGTCTATCTCAGTACGGAAAAGGGTTAAAATTATACAGTGTCAATTCATTTACATTAACGAGTTCAAAATGACAAGTACTCGAAAATATTTTTAGATTTTTGGATTTTGAAAAGAGTTGAAAGGGGACTCCATGTGGAGGAACGAGTGGTATAAAAGGATAGCATTTGGTTCTGGTAATGACGGAACTACTCAAAACATGTAATGATCAAGAGGTTGGCTAATAAAACTACTCATTGTAGATGTGTCTTGGGCAAGGGTAAAACAACCAAGTGAAAGCGTACGATCAGCCAAAGAGATGGTGATGATGGAGCGAAAGAACCAAGGCTCATCTAACAAAAATAAACTAATAAAAACAACAATCACAAGATGTAAAGTGGGAATGGTTTCATTTTTACACAAGCTTGAAATGAAGACAATCTATGCTTGGATTTGGTTTCACTTTTACACCAGCTTGAAACAGAAAGAAACTGTGGTCGAATTTGGTTTCATTTTTCCACAATCTTGAAACAAATACAAAATATGCTTGGGTTTGGTTTCATTTTTACACAAGCTTGAAATAGTGATAAACTATGCTTGAGATAAGTTTAGATTCCCCCAGCATAATGACTCAACCGAGGTATATGTCCCCCAAGCTTCATCTCATTCACCAAAGTAGACTACGTGTTACTAACAGGTGGATGGAATGAAGGCTCACATATGAGATCAAGTGAAAGACTCAACTGGGATTTTACTAGATCTAATCAAAGACTCGAATTGGAAGGGTATTTGTTTCATTTTTTAATAGGATTGACACATGAAAACAACCATGCGCATGGAGGCCTATTTCATTTTTTTAACGAGGTTGACATAGTAAAAGAACTATCCTCATGGTCCTTATTTAATTTTTTAATGAGCTTGACACAAGACAAAGAACTCTGCTCCAATCATTGATCACAGGCCAATAGAGGCCATGGCTTCCAAGAGTTTCTCATCAAACGGGATAGCAACACTTTGGAAAGGATACATGTCCAGGGATCCAATTGAAAAATTGGGTTCCAATGCCCCCAGTACATGGTGTACTGCATCACCTGCTAGTGTAGTTTAAATACGTGAATGAGTTACTGATAAAAAAAGAAAGAATACATTTACAATTATAGATTAACCAAGAAAGAAGGCAACTGATAGAAAAATTGAATGCAAACACACTAGTAATAACGTAGGAGTTACATGGTAAAACCTTGACAGGGTGTCAAGGAAACATCCACGGGGCAAGGGATTGGAATCTTTATTCAATCAATAAATGATTCTCCATACAATAGTTCGGGCATTCATCAGTTTTATATGAGCCTCCTCAGTTACATAACTTATGTTCCGGAATAAAACTAACTTGTTAATAATTAATACATTTGACCCAAATTTTTATAATTAGTTGTCAAACTTCCAACAAACTCCACCTTGACAACAATTTTCCTAATACCTTGCCCATGCCCATTCATCATCTTTTCTGCAAGCCGAGAGAAGCTAAACACCATCACAACTTCTCTACTGTAACTAGCTTTGTGAATATGTCTGCACAATTCTCTCGCATATGGACCTTTTGAAGAGCTAATTTTATGCCATGGATCACATGTCTTAGAAAATGATACCTTACATCAATGTGCTTGGTTCTGCTGTGATAAGCAGGATTTGTAGCTAAGTGAATAACACTTTGACTGTCACAAACTACATTCACTTTCTCTTGCATCCTACCAATCTCATCAAGCAGACCCTTTAACCAGATTGCTTCTTCACTGGCATCTGAAGTGGCTATATATTTTTCTTTGGTAGTGGACAATGCAACTTTTTCTTGAAGATTTAACATCCAACTAATTGCTCCACCTGGAAGAGTAAAGACATAACCTGTAGTGGATCTTATTTTGTCCAAATCACCTGCATAATCAACATCTACATATCCGCAGACTGACCCTTCACTAACATTAAAGATGATGCAATGGTCATTTGTGCCTCTTAGATATTGAAGCATCCGTTTCACTTCTCACTAATGTTCTTCACTTGGATTTGCAATGGACCTACTAACAACTCCAAATGCATGTGAAATGTCAGGTATTGTAGATACCATCACATACATTAAGTTGCCTACAACATTTGCATATGGTACATGAGACATATACTGCTTTTCTTCATCAGTTCTAGGACTCAAAACCGAAGAAAGCTTAAAATGGGAAGCTAATGGAACATTTACAAGTTTCACATTGTTCATACAGAACTTTTCAAGTACTTTCTCCACATACTTCTGCTGTGATAACCAAAGCTTACCATTTTTCCTGTCTGTGTGTATCTCCATGCTTAGGATATGTTTTGCTGCTCCAAGATCCTTCATATCAAATGTCCTAGAGAGCTAAGCCTTTAACCTATTGATCTCTTCCATGCTTTTCCTTGCAATAAGAATATCGTCAACATACAAAGCTAAGATAATGAATATGCCATTGAAACTTTTGAAGTATACACAATGATCATACTCACTTCTAATAAAGTTCTGGCTCACCATGAAGGAGTCAAACTTCTTGTACCATTGTCTGGGAGACTTCCTTAGACCATATAATGATTTCCTAAGCTTGAAAACTAATCTTTTGTTGCGACCTTGTACAAAACCTTCTAGTTGTTCCATATATAACTCTTCATTCAAATCACCATGTAGAAAAGTTGTTTTAACATCTAACTATTCTAACTCAAGATTAAGTAATGCAGTTAGTACCAACATAGTACGAATAGAAACAAGTTTTACAACTGGTGAAAAAATATCATGAAAGTCAGTACCTTCAACCTAAGAATATCCTTTTGCTACCAGTCTTGCCTTATACCTTTCGATACTTCCATCAACTTTCTGTTTCAGTTTGAAGACCCACTTGCATCCAACAACACTTCTCCCTTCAAGAAGTTCTACAAGATCCCAGATATTGTTCTTGGCTAAAGAATCCATTTCTTCTTCCATAGCCGTTTTCCATTTTTCACTATCTGTATCATCTACTACTTCCTGATAAAAATAAGGTTCCCCATCTTCAGTAATCAAAGCAAAAGATGAAGCAGAATCTTCATACCTTTTGGGAGTTTTTCTTTCCCTTGTAGACCTTCTTAGAGTGACTAGTTGTTGAACTGGTTCAGAAACTTGAACTGGTTCAGAAACTTCAATAGCTTCGTTTGTACCTTCAACACCTTTTCTCTAGAAGTCTCTTCTTCCTTTTGACTACCACTGAAAGGTCTAGCGTCCAATTGAACTTGCTGATTTGGCGATACCTATTCCTGTTCAATTCTTTCAACATTTGATTTTAAAAGAGAAGGTTCATCAAATGTCACGTCTCTACTAATGACTATCTTCCGTGATGTAGGATCCCACAACCTATACCCTTTCACTGCATAGTCATATCCAACAAAGACATAACATTTCGATTTTGGACCTAATTTGATTTTTAGGAATAAGAGAATAAGCATCAAAGCCAAATATCCTTAAATGTGAATAATCACAAGACTGACCTATCCAAACTTCTTCAAGAATTTTAAAAATTAATTGCTACTAAAGGTTATCTATTAACTAAATAACAAGCAGTGGATACTGCTTCTACCCACAACTCCTTTTGCAAGTTAGCATTGCCGATCATGCTTCTAGCTATTTCCATAAGAGTCTGATTCATATGTTCAGCAACACCATTTTGCTGAGGAGTATAAACAACAGTTTTGTGTCTAACGATTCCTTCATTCTTATAGTATTGTTCAAATTCTATTGAAGTGAATTCACCACCATTGTCAGTTCTTAAACATTTAATAGATTTGCCTCCTCTTTTCTTTACCATTGCTTTAAATTTTTTAAAGACATTGAATACATCATCTTTCTTTTTTAGCATAACGACCCAAACTTTACGAGAGAAATAATCAGTAAATATTAAAAGATATAGAGCACCTCCATATGATACAACAGGAGATGGTCCCCACAGATCACAATGAATATAGTCTAAAATATCTTTACTATTATGATTTCCATTTTTAAATCTCTGTTTACACTATTTTCCATACAAACAATGTTTACAAAAATCTAACTTCAAATATTTTAGATCGGAAAGAGATTTACTTTTCATCAGTATCTGAAGACATTTCTCGCTTATGTGACCCAATCGCTGATGCCATAGACGAGTACTTGCTTCTTCTTTTTCTGACGCAATCGCTGCTTCATTGATCTGAGTACTTCCTTTGAGTGTATAAAGATTTCCGACCTTTTCTACTTTCATAACAACTAGGGCGCCTTTAAAGACTTTCAGCACACCATTCTGACCTGTAAACTTATAACCATCCAAATCCAACACTCCCAAAGAAATCAAATTTTTCTTCAAATCAGGTACATTTCTAACACTAGTTAATATTCTAACTGTGTTATCATACATTTTAATCTTGATATTTCCCATCCCAACAGTCTGACATGATATATTATTACCCATAAACACATAACTACCATTTACATTTTCATATGAAGTAAACCAATTTCTGTGTGGGCACATGTGTTGAGAAGCACTAGAGTCTAACAGCTAGCTTTCTAAACCCTGAGAGACATTACATTCAGGTGAAGTTTCATCTATCATACATAATTATTCAGCAGATAAAAGTTCATCTACTATACCTGAATCGACCTAGTTTGCTTCCTTCTTTGGGTTATCATATTCCTTTCATTTCCAACAGTCTTTCTTCAGGTGTCCAATTTTATTGCAGTGCCAACATTTTGCCTTACACTTCTTTCCCTTTTATTTAGTTCTGGAAGACCCCCTTGTTTTTTCTCCTCTTTCCTTTGATCGTCCTCTAGCTGTCATGGCTTCTGATGTAGTTGTTTTAGTACTATATTTCCTTCGTACTTCTTTAGACAAGAGAGCTCCCACGACTGATTCAAATTTCAAAGAATCAGCAATGCTCAAGCTTATTGAAGTTACGAAGTGATCCCATGATTCAGGCAGAGAACACAACAAGGTTATAGCTTTATCTTCTTCCTAAATTTTAACCTCCATATCTATTAATTGGCATATAAGTGTATTAAAAACATTCAAATTTTCTACAACTTTTAAACCCTCCTTCATTCGAAGATTGTACAATTGTCTTTTTAGACAAATTCTATTGGTTAATGATTTTGCCATATATAGCTTTTCCAGTTTTTCCCATAAACCTAAAGTTGTACTCTTTTCAACAATGTTGAAGAGAACTTCATTTGCCAGGCATAGCCTGATGGTAGTAAGAACTTGGGCATCCAAGTCCTCCTAGTCCAAATCAGTCATGGTTGCAGGTTTCTTAGTTGCCTTGTCCAATGCCTTGTGCAACCCTTGTTGCACCAGCAGATCCCTAACTTTCAGTTTCCAAAGAGAAAAATTTCTCTTGTTGGTGAATTTCTCCACCTCCAATTTCGCATTCGACATCTTGGCCAATTTTTTTCTCCTAGGGTTTCAATCTTCAGTCTTTCAACTAGGGTTTATATTTTTTTTCTTTCTTCAAAAACTTTTTGATTCAGAAAAAAATAATTCCCCCTTTTTTCAAACAAAAAAACAACCCTTCAACAGTTTTTTCCTTCAAATTAATGAAAATCCTTTGTTTGTCTTTCCTTCAATTTTAATGAAAAACCCTTTGATTTTATTTCCTCCAAATTTGTACAAATTTCTTGAAAAAAAATTGCTGGAAAAATTTCTCTCAAATTTAAAAAAAATTACCCGAATCCATATCTGTTAATCAAATTCCTTTGGTGACAAGCAAGCTAGGCCTTTGGCAACACCTCTGGCAGCATGCAAGCTCTACTATGGCAGCACACAGGCTCCTTCACTGCAGCAGTGTTTCCCTTCATGCAGGGGTAGGAGCTTCCTCGATGGGTTTTGGTTTGGCAGTGCAGACCCCACACACACTCACCTCTAGTTTGATGGATCTTCCACATAGAATGCAAGTCTGTGGCTAGCAACATGCAGAGGGAAAAGTGACTCTGGCAGCATGTAGAACGCAGGTGCTTCCTTGATGCATTCTAGTTTGACAAAATGCCAACACGCAGAACATAGGTGCTTCCTCCTCGATGGGTTCTAGTTTGGTAGAACACTAGCACATAGAATGCAGGTGCTTCCTCAATGGGTTCCAACAACACATCCCTTTTTTCTTCTCACAACTGTGGCAGCGTGTAGTCAACGCATCCCTTCAATGGACATGTAGAGGGTGAATCCTCCTTCACCATTCCAGACTCTAGCAACGTGCAATCAACGCAGCCCTTCAACGGAGACGCAGAGTGTTTGTTCCAGACTCCTCCTTCACTGTTCCATGCTTCTCAGCCTTCGACAATATTTAACATGCAACAACTCAACTAACCTAGCTTTGATACCATTTGTAGTTTAAATAGGTGAATGAGTTACTGATAAAAAAAGAGAGAAGACATTTACAGTTATAGATTAACCAAGAAAGAAGGCAACTGATAGGAAAACTGAATGCAAACATGCTAGTAATAACACAAGAGTTACATGGTAAAGCCTTGACAGGGTGTCAAGGAAACATCCACGGGGTGAGGGATTGGAATCTCTATTCAATCAATAAATGATACTCCATACAATAGTTCTGGCATATGGTACCAATCAATAAATGATTCTCCACACAATAGTTCGGGCATTCATCAGTTTTATATGAGCCTCAGTTACATAACCGATGTTCTGGTATAAAACTAACTTGTTAATAATTAATACAATTTACCCAAATTTTTATAATTAGTTGTCAAACTTCCAACAACTAGATCATTATTAGATGTGGGAATGGAATTGGTGGTCACATAATTAACCTATGGCAGGGGTGATATTGATTTCATATGAGAACCATTTAGAGATGATGGTTGATTGGGAGATGATTTAGGACCAATGAATGTAAGCTGATCAATGATCATAATTCTTCCTTCATGAGGGAAACACATCACTCGAAAGAGAGAAGAGACAAGAGCTCCCATGACATAAACATAGTCACAACCAATGAGTAGATTAAAATCCAATGGGCCTTGGACAACCATCACGTCTATATATATAGTCTTTCCTCCCAAAGTAATAGGCAACTTAGGAAGGATCCCTAATAGTTGACTGGTTCCTCTGTTAAAAGCTAACATATTTTGGGTGATGGGGACAAGTTGAGGAGAACCTAAATCTTTCCAAGTAGTTGAGGACAAGATGCTAACATATGCGCCCTTGTCTATAATTGTGCTAGGTACGGCCATATGGTAAGCCTATTTGGTAATCTAAAAAGGCACATAAGATGGAAAATGATATCCTACCAGCCGATTCCAATCAAAATAAGTGACTAACCTACTCAAAAGGGGTGTCATAGGAATGTGAGAGCTACTCCCTTTCTCTATGGGAATAGGAGAACTACACTCATGCACCTCGAGAATGGGAGGATTTCCCACTAGTTCATTAGAAACTAAAGAAACCAAAAGAACATGAGCAGTATGAGGTTCACTCTCTACCGGAAAGATGCAGTTAACTGAAGGCGGATTCAAGTCTACCAGTTTCTGAACCAATGGTTGGCTAACAACGGACTCACAAGACTCACTTTCAGAGAGAGTGGGATTGATGAAAGACAGCTTTTGATCAATCACTTGATCAACTAGCAAAGGATTAGGGGAAAGTGTTCGATATCCAATCGGAAGACAAGGTTGAGAAACTATAAGGTTTTCCAACTCTTTTGAATCTTAATCCATAAGAGAACAAAGGTGAATGGAATGATTACCTTCACACAACTTACAGGGAAATTTGACTTTTCCCTTTTTCCCATGGAATTTACTAGTTGAAGGTTTATCATCAGCATGATCACTAGAGGCTGATGACAAAGGTTGATGTGAACATGTGGACCACACTTCTAAGACCTTGGGAATACCAAGACAATTTTGAAGGAGGTGGCCACCCTTACATAATATGCAAGGGAATTTTACTTTTTGGGGCTTCTTAGAATAATTTTCTTCAATAGTTTCATCCGTAGCAATCGATGCTTGGTTTGCCCCTTGCTTATTTTTCTTCTTCTTCTTCGAACTCTTCTTCTTCTTCTTAGCTCCTTGACTACTAGAATCCAGCCTTTCACCAGGTGAAGAGGAAGAATGGGGTGAAGAAATAGGCGAAGAAGGTGAGGGGTCAACTTTAAGATCAACACAAGGTTGATGTTGTTTAGGGGGAGGATAACTTGGTTTAAAAGTAGTTTGGACACTCGAAACCACCGAGGTTGAAAATAACGAAACTAGCAGACCAATGGTCAATCCAGGAATAGAAAATGTTGCCATATAAGGAGCACCAACATTTCCGAAAGAAGGAAAAAGACTAGGATTCCCATCAGAGGGGTTTCCTTGACTAATAGACTCAAGAAATGTTTCTATTAGTATCAAACTAAGATCTACAAAGGACTATTTCCATAGGAAGGATATTGTTCTGTGGTCAATTAATTTTAGATTTTGAAACAAAAACTTTTCCTTTTCATGTTTTAAGAGTCGAGAAAAGGATGAAAAGTTGACTCTAGTCACTTTCTTTGGTTTAGCGAGCTTGAAAGGACAAGTGCTCGATGATCTTTTAAAATTTAAGGAGTCGGGAAAGATCGAAATGAATACTCAGGTATATCTAGGACAAAAGGAGTACGAAGTAACTATGAACTACAATATACACCTCAACAAATAAATTTACCAAGGAATTGACGTATGTGCCAGCAATCTCTCGAAATGTTGTGTTTAGCATATCACATTTATAGGACGTTAGACTTATCTTCCTACGGATAAAGGTTTGCAACCTATGTGGGTCTCCTTTTATACACTAGATGGTACAGGGAGCACAATTCCATGCTAGCGCTATCTAATGCAAAAGTGAATGACAGTTGCTAAGTTTTAAAGATGTAGGAGCACGTCTCTAGTCTAGATCACTAAGTATGAGCGTTAATGTTTCAAATGCTCCTTAGATTAATTGATATATTTTAAAGTTGATCTTGAAATTATGTTTCTGTTTTAAGGCTCAACATGATGTTACCTGAACATCTAAGATGCAACTATATGAGAAAAATAAAACTTTCATTTCTATGAAAGCGAGACTAACCAAGGGAAAAAATTTCAATAAATAATGCATAAAAAAAATTGCATCATGCAAAATGCCTTCCACTAACTTTCACTTTCGTCTTCCAAACGAAATGCCAAAAGTAAAAAATATTTTCACTTTTCACTATCCTAAATGCAACATTTCAAAAGCAAAATGATTTTGACTTTACAAAGATGCAGTTATATGAATTATGCTTTTATTTTCATTTTGAACAATTTGATGCACCTAATACAGTTTTTAGCTTTCAATCATCGAAAAATGTGATCTATTCTCAATGAGGAATTTAAAAAAATAGCTTCTCAATGCAACTAATCTAATTCATTTTCACTAAAAGTAAATTTTGAAATAGAAGCTAAAACAAATGGAAAACGATGTTTTCAATGATTCCTATAGAAAAGAACACTTAATCAATAATAAAAACAAACATCTCAATGACACCAACAAGAAAAAAACAATGAACAATTGACCAAAAACCCTAGAACTCAGTCTGATTTCACTTCAAATCCAACAAGATAAATTTTGCAAATTAATCAAGGGAATCAATCAAAAATGAAAAATCCAAGCACACAGGATGGGAAAAGACCTTAGAGGCTAGGACACACTTGATTCTTTGGAAGAAACCTAAAATATTCTCACATTCAAGGATCATTGCTAGTTTATATACCCAAACCCATGATTATCGCTACTTTGCATAGGAAAACCTGTGATGGCATCACTACTTTATATAGCAAAAGAAGTGATGATTTTAGCGTGACCAAATAATGGAAAAAATTCATCGTGACTGTAAAGGTAAAAACTGCGATTTCATCGTGACTGTTAAGGCTAAACCCGCGATGGGCGAGGAATATGGATAAAAGCTAAAAATATTCCAAAAAAAAATCTAGACTTAGCACTCTAATTCAATGATCAGTGATGGTATACACCTAGGCTGATGCAGACAGGTCGGAAAATTGATGGTTGGTCAAACTCAAAAGCAAATCAGGGTAAGGGATTGAAAGGAAAGGGTCAAAGGTGCCCTAGAGGAGTCACCATCGTTTTTTCAAGGTTAATCCTCTCTACCTATAGAGATGATCCCTCTAGCCCAATGAGTAGGTCTAGCAATTGAAGTGACAATCGAGTAGACATCTTCCTAGGTTACAGTTAAAAAGGAGAATGAAGGATATGGCCTACCTCGTTCTGACACTATTCCTATTCCCTTTGTTGAGGACCCCGAACTGCTTGTGTCACAAGCTTGTTCCTACTTCTCTCAGTGTTTATGCACCTACACAAGTGATCAAAACACAAAAAAGCATGCCAAAACAAATAGCAAATCTAATAGCAACCTACCTAACTAATCAAGGAATGTGAACCTAAATAATATATGAACATATACATTTTAAGAAGATGAACCAACAGTTGTGTATTATTATAAAGTGAAGGGAATCTTACAACCAAAGCCTTGATTTTGAAGGGCTCTCCTTGATTGGTAATCCAAGTCCAAGCAAAGAATTCTCCAAGCACTCCTTCTCCAAGTCAAATGAATGGCCTCTAGGCACAAGCTTAGCATAAGGGTGCAAATAGACATAGAACAACCAACCTCTAACCTGACCAACCATTTGGGAATGGGAGAGGATGAACATATAGGTAGGGAAAGGGTGTTAGGTTCTCTCAAAAGATAGGAGTAGACCCTCATCTCAAGGAGGTATCTCATAGGGATACGACCAAGAACCCAAGTTGGGAGAACTCAACGTCATCTATGCTGAACAACCTCTAGTTCGCTGCTTTAGAAGCTTCTAGATCATGAAGCTTCTCATCCTCTTTGGGAAAATTTCCTTTTTGGGATCATCATGGATATACAAGTAAATAAAGTAATGTCATCATAGGCATGGCATAGTGCAATAGGTGACCATTGTGGTTTTTAGCCTCATAAGGGAGATGATCCTCAAAGTAGGGTTTAAGAGCTATTTCCTTCAGGGGAAGCTCAAGGCATTTTCCAATCAACATCTTAGGAAGGATTTTCATTGCATATATAATGAGTAAACTGAACTATGGCCATGTTTCAGGCACTTTGAGGTATGTCCCAGGGAAGTGCAAGAGGTGTGACAAAATACTGTGTAACACACACCTTCCAAGAGTGTTCCAAGAAAACTCTAAGTATCCAAGAGTATGACAAAGAGAATAATGAGAGAGAGCTCCAACACTAAACTGAAAAAAGGTTACCAATTGATCCTCAAAAAACTTTTTATTAATGTGGCCTCTATTTTCTTCATTTTCCTCACATGCAACCTATGACCTTTCACCTTCCTTTTCTCCTAATTTCCATTATTTTCATCAATAAATGCTAATTAATGCCTCATGCCTTTCCAAAACCTTTGCCACTACCATTTCCAATTTCCTTAGCCATAATAAATTGAATCAATACCCACTAGGATGTTTCCCCCACCATTCAACTTGGAATACGTGTCCCATCATTTGTGGCCTTATATATTTTTACATGGATTTTTCACCAAGGTTGTTACATGATAGTCGTATCCTTTTGTATTATGACTTATGAATGTGATTCGACTGTTGGTTATGACATTACTATTCATCTTGGTAAAGGTTGATTTCAAATTGATATATATGGTCTTGATATTTGGAACGTGTGACTGACATGTGCGAGTAGTTGCTTGGTATTAGTGTGATAAGGTAATAAATGATTTATTTATATATAAATAACAGTTAAGTGACGTGATAGTGCACAATAAGACTCAATTATAGTAAGGGAAAAGGTAAAAGAAAGGAATTGGGTGATAATTCCTCTGACTAGGTTTGGAAAGAACAAATCCAAATTAATGAATGCTTTCAATACATGAAGTCTTCTTAACCTTGATTTCATCTGACATTATGTGGATATGTGCTATAGTCATGAACATGTATTTGACATGTGTATTAGCTAGTTTCTAGTTATAGCTGGATCCGTTAAGGGAATGGAGTCCCTTGAGAGATGGAATGGATGTGTCTAGTTACAGGTCAACGTGCTTGTCCTAACAAGGTAAGATAACTATTATATTGTTATATTTACTTATACACTAACAGTTGTGTGGTTATGGAACTATGATATAGGGATTGCATGGAAAAAGATATTTCCATGAGATTTTGAACAAGGCTCACATTGATCTTTCCTTTGGAAGGACTAGGAAGCCATGGGTTTGACTCATTGTGTCTGTTGATAGTATTGTTCTTTTGGTCTTTTTCTATTTATTTGTGCTTGATTTGAGGTTTGATTATGTCTAGTGTGTGGCCATACTACTTTGTTTATGGTGTCGTATTGTATTGGCTTTCTTGGTTTCCTCTTGTTTGTCTTGTTCTTTCTTTTCATGTTTTGAGGGTCTTGGGAATTGGTTGGTAAAAGAGGAAAGTTAGTGGGGCTTGGGGAGACTGGAATGAAGCCCAACAACTAAAGTAAGACTTGGATGAAGCTTGGTGCATGTGTAAGGGCAAATGAATGCAAGGGGATGATAATTCGTTGAGTTGGTTGGGTTTAATGGGATAAATGTATAATGGCAGAGTAGTCATGAGAAAGGTAATCAGGTTAAGGTAAAGTGATTATACTTGTGGCATTAAATGCCTTGACTATGTTGGGGACGATTGTTCTCAATATTGTGCATGTTGTGCATGGATAAAGGAAGTTATCTTAACCTAGACCTTGTGATATCTAGTAATTATGTTGTGATCATGATTATGCTAATGTCTATATATGTATACATGTATCTATGTAGGTCATGTCTGATAGGGTCGTCATGTATCATGATTGTTTTTATGCTAATTTTTATATGTATATATGTATGTATGTATGTTGTTGTTTGATAGGATCATGATTGTTTTATGCTAATGTTTTTATATATGTGTGTATGTATCTATCTATGTCACTGTATGACAAGGATGCCAGGGGCCATTCTTGTAGAGGAATGATTTCTTATGCAGGTGAATGGCATGAAGAGGTTCCTGGTCTTATGAGGAATCAAGCGGGAAAAGTAACCCTAATAGATCTACAAGGTCAATATCATGTGGATATGAATTGATATTATATGCTTGTACTATGCCTATGTTTATGTTATGGATAGGTAATGCTGAGGGATACATCAGTGGAATGAAAGCAGTGTGATCAGTAACATTTTGGAACATGCATGAATAATGGAAAGACATTAGAAGCAAGGTTTCTTGGTAAAGTCAGTGTGTGGTCCCTAGATGTGTGGTACTAATATTGTACATATGTTGTACATGTTTCACTTGTGATGTTATGTGCATGCGATGTATTTGTTTGAGCTAGATTTTCGGATGGTTTCAAAACTATCTGAGGTGGTCTCTAAAAGAAATAACACAAGGCCTAGGAATCCCTGAACCATAGAAGGTGGGATTGTGGTAAAGAAAAATTTTGTGTGCCTTGGTGGGCCTAGGAATTCTCGACTGGAGAATGGTAGGATATATGGTAAACCATGGAGATATGTACTGTCGATTAGGCCTAGGAATCCTTGACCAGTGAATGGTGGGATATATGGTAAATCCTGGAGGGTGGAGTCTTTATCAAGCCTAGGAATCCTCGACTATCGTATGGTAGGATGTTGGCTTGTATGGGCCTGATCCAGGTTTAGAGGTGATTTAGCCAAGAAAATCTTGGTACTACTGGCCCTTTTGGCAATAGTTCACGGAGCGTGGACTGAGGTCTCACCCGAAGTAGTATGGGAGGGTGCTAGAACTAGGTTTCCACACCTTGGGAATGTTTGATGAGCTTCTAGAGGTCCATGGTTTGACCTGTTGCTACATGCACTTACTATCCCTTCGCAACCTGCGGTGCTGCTTCTACACAGCCCTACTTGGGGTGCAACTCGTAAGAATATTCTCAAAAAATTGGAGTTCCTTGTTATTTAATCTATTATTATCTGATTACTTAACTTGTTTAGTAAGACTAATGATTATTACAACATATTCAACAATCATATTAGTGTGTGCGATAAATAAAATAGTATAAACTTAAAGAAGGAAATGCACAACAGATACACAGAAATAGGAATCAAAATCTCTTTATTAATCTTCAATTCAAATTACAGAGTTGACACCACCCTACGCACTCAGTTGCAGGGGTCCGTGCACTCAGCTGCGGACTCTACTAGGCCTCTGTGCACTTAGCTATAGAGTCTCTTCCTACTACTACGACCCAATACACCTAGACTCCTACTTTATGCTTGAACCATTCATATTCTTCTCTCTTCTTCACTATCTTTACAACTTAGAGCCTTGCTCTATTTATACAATCCCATGGTCTGTGGACCATGGCTAGGCCGACATGACTTTACATTACATCACAATACCATAGGGTGGACAACCCTATGCCTTGACCTATACTTCATGCTTCGTGCCCACAATTCGGGGAATCTTACAAAACCTTTGACCAAAGCTTGGGCTTTAAGCCCCAAAACATGTTGTGGGGGGATTCCATGCCCAATAGGCCCCCAACACAATCATCGTGACTCGTCCTGAGTCACTCTGCTGGTGCGACAACCTTGGCACAGAGCGCCTCCAACTAGTCCCATACTGCTCGGAGGTCTGTGACGCACTATCCTATGGTTTGCTAGACCTGCTACATGCGCTCTTTCAATGCTTCTGTGTGAGGATCAACTACCTGACTTAGTGCATAGAGTCCTTTCATTAGTGCAAGCTTTCCCTCAAAATTGACCGTAATGGCGAAGGCCTCATCAATCCATGGCTGTACGCATGCCTTGAGAAGTGCCTCTTTCTATCTAGTGGCATCCACTTATTATCACTCAGGGTGTTCCCCAAAACTTGTTGAGAAAAGGGAATATGGCCGAGGTAACCACTAACCAGTCGTTTAGATGAAATTTCTAGCCAAACTGCATGCAGAGAGGGCTCTCTCTATATGTTTTAACTTTGTTTATTCTAAGTTTTATGCTAGTTATGATGTGCAGAGTTGTGTATTTAAATGGGTTTGGATGGTGATTTCAAGCAAAGGTAGGATGTAGGCCTGATAGGTTTAATTCCATTGGGAAATGGAGTCTATGGAAGTGGACTGCTGAGTGTGTTTTTGTGATGATAGGCAATACTACAGAGCAAGATAACCAGTTTGAAACAATATCAAAGCCAGTGATGGATGGGATGTAGGCCAAGGCGTAAAGGGCAGTCAAGGATCCTTTATCCTAGTGGCAGAGGGAAGGTGCTTGAAAAGTTTCAAGGAGCACTAAAGAATTCCTTGACAATGTTCAAAATGAGGGAATTAGCAGAGATAGAAGCATTTAAGAATTTCTATTTAAGCTAATTGTGAGGAAAACATAGATAACAGCAGGAGTTGAACACAAAGTGTATTTAAACAAGTTCTGGGCTATTCTTTTTCCCTGTTGTTAAGATTATGAAACATATATGATACTTGCAAACATAGAAAACACCAAACATAGTTAGAATAACTTATTGAGCCAAAGAAGGACACAGGAATTCTGTAGCAGAGTCCAACATCATCACATCCACAGTTAGAAGATCGAACATCAATGCATTTCAACGCCCTTTGTATTAATCAATATCTGAGTTACAACGCAGTTCAAATGGGAGAATCACCAACCCTGAATACATTCTTTGGGGGGGTATTTATACCAAAAGAGAGTCTACAAAATATCTCAGTGATACGATAAGGAGTAATAACTTCCTTCAGCTACTTTGTCAGAGAAATAAAGGCAGAAATGAAGGCAGGAGTTATTGTAGCTATACTGGTTGCTTTACTGACAATATATTTTAGACATTTTCACCCTGGAATTCGGCTGGAAGTTATGTCTTTGCTTTGCTTTCCTATGTTGCTATCCTGATCTGTTACCTACTCTGGATTCATCTTTAATGTGTCCTGATCCTAGCCTGAGCTTCTTCATTTACATCTGCCACGTGTCTTGCCCTTTGACCAGTTGTACAGGCAAAAAAGGATTTGGATTTAATTAGGCAAAACTTCCAGCATACTTTTCCACCAGTGTTCTGTGGGAAATTGGTGTCTTTGTATCGTTATGAGTATCTCATCAGCTTCAGTATATCTATAAAAATTGGGCTTGACCTCAAACAGATGATTTATTTCATGTTCTATGAAAAATAATCCTTCCAATTTGTCATACAAGCTCTATCCAGAAGGAGGTCCTGTGTTTTCTGAGCTGCTAGATGATGCAGTGATCTGATTTGTCACATACATGTTCACCCGATGAGCATATTGTTGATGAGATAACAGCTTTTGATTGCTTGTTAATAAACTAGGTAAACCCCTTTGCTGCAAGTTTTTCAATTTCTCTGTGAAGGTATTAATATCCATCTGCATCTCCTGACACCTTCTTTCCAGAGTCTGTATAAGAGTTCTCATCGTTAGCACCTTCTTTATTGTCAAAATGGTGCATGTCCTATCATTGATCTCTAAAGCTGCCAATTGCTCCTTGGTATTGGTGTTCAAAAAATGGATAAGTGCATTGGCCTGATCAGGCATATTTCCTAATGATGCACAGGCCCTTTGTATTTTTTCTTGTGCCCTGTCTATTAATTCCATTTGCTCATACATTGTCTGAATTGACCTCCATTGGTTAGTAATGGACTGCCCAATCTTAGTCCACAAAATCATTTTAATATCTGCCAGAGGTTTATGTAAGGTGAGATCCTTTTCCAGTGTTTTCACCTTGTTCTCCAGGGCCTTCACTTCTCTGGTCTTCTCTGCTACTGTCATTTTTGATTTTTCATGGCTCACTTCTAGCTTGGCTAGTTTTTCTTTTGTCTCTCTGAGCTCTGACATTTGAGATTCTAGCTCTTTCACTGCCTTCATCATTTCCTCCATTTTCATACTGGTCTCAGGCTCTGTTATTGTTGTTTCTATAGCATCTGTGGTCTCTGTACCTGTTGTCACTGGTGGTTCAGTGGGAGGAATTGCTGCTATGTCTGTGGGAGAAGCAGAGACAATTATTGGAGCTATTTGGGGTAGCTGCGAGGTTGACTCTACCTGCTTAGTTTGCAATGCTTTCTCCAGCTCTTGCTCTGTCTGTATCAATCTTTGGTTCATTCTCATTAATAGATCCATGACATCCTCTTCGGCCTTTTCTTGTGCTAGCTCTGTTTGTTTGGGGATGCATGGTGACAGGCAACTTCAACTACTTTCGAAGGGCAGCAATATCCTCCTCCCTTTTTATCAATGCCTTGGTGGCCTTGGCATCCTTGGGATCATGTCCCAACTCAACAATTATTTCCTCTAGAGTCTTTATTCAGTTGTCTTTGGCTAGAGAAGAGATCTTCTCTAAGTCCAATTGCGCAGATGTGTTACTCAGTGACTCTTTTAATTGGTGGACCAACATTGCTTTGTCTGCTAGTGTGGCATAGACCATTTCACCTATTTGCTTGTGTAATTCGATTTGATCCATTGGGTGAATGTCCTTGGCAAGGACCTCTAGATTGGTCCTTATGTAATCAGTTGCAGACTGGGATTGCTAAACTTTGGCCTTGAAATGACTTAAAATAATTTTTTCCTCCTTGATGTCATAGGCTGCCATTAGTCTATGCTGTTTGGAGGGTGTCATCTTAAGAAACTGGTCATACAATTGAATTCTTAATGACTCATTTTGAGCCTTAATCTCCTTGAATGACTGCTTAATGTCTAATGGTTTCTTTGCTTGTGACCTTGAGGAGGAGACTTCCATTCCATGCTGTCTCCCTCCTTCTTGTCTGTGAGAGCTAGTAGAAGTCTATTGGCTAATGGATCTCTCTCCTCTTGGACTTTCAGTAATGTCTTCCACAGTGTCCTCTTCAGGAGGATCTACTCTTTGCCTCTTGGCCTCTTTCTGACCTGTTGACCCACTTGCAAGTGTGGTCTCTTCTCGGTCCCTTTTCTTGCTTCTCTCCTCAGGAAGAGGAGTCTGCAGTGCTAGTACCTCTGGTGCTTGTGTTTGTAATGAAGGGGCTTGCCCTTGGCTGTGTTCCTTTGAAGTAGTAGGCTGCTCTTCCATGATTTCTTGTTCTAGCACTACCAACTCCTTGCCCTTTGCTATCCCTGTTACTGGTGTAGTCCTTTCCTGGGCAACCTATTGTGCAGTTGTGGCAGTTGATGCGATCTCCCCAGTTGGCTGTGGCTTTTTGAAAGACACCTGCCCAAAAGATTCCAAGTCAAGAGTTTTTTCCAAATCTTTCATGGTTTGTTCCATTTTTTCTTCTTCAGTTAACTCTTCAACTAGGGTGCCCTCCAACCAATCATCTTGGTTGGCATACTTTTCTATATCAGGGATGCGGCAGTGTTCATAGGATGCTAGCCTATATTTTATCCTTCTTGCATTGATGAAGCCATATGGGTCGTAAGGTACCCACCAAAAGCTTCTCTTGAGTTTGGATGTCTGACCCAATTGCTCATCAGCATCCTTCCATCCCTCTTTCTTGTTCATAACAAAGGGGCCTAATTGGTCTCTGAGTTTCAATTAGGCCTTTTTCTTTGTGCAATGGGAGTGGCTCAGATCTAAGTTGATGAATTTCTTGAAATATTCCAAGGCAAAGAGTCTCATTGGCACATATCTGGGCAGCTTGTAGGGGCACAACTCACAGCCATATATCCTGAGAATAGTGTGATTCTGGTAGAAATACCAGTCACCTATTTTATAGTTCTTGGAGAGCTATAGTATCCTTTGCATATCATGTGTCAGTCTGGGAGGAGGAGTTCTCATCAAGAAGCAAGAGACAGGGTACACAAATAGATCAAAAAACTCACAATAAGAGTAGGGAGAGGTGCGTATATCATGAAAGGTTGGGGTCCAAAAAATAACAGACCTCCTATCCCCTTTGTGGTCCAATTTTCTAATGGGGAATTGGAAGATATCTGGATGGAAATATAAAAATAGATGATATATATAGGAAGAATATTTGAAGATTCCCTCCCTGTCGAGCCTCAACAATTGGTCATGCATCTTATTGGCAATAAGCTTGGCATAATTGTACTTGACAGCAGGGGGCTGCCCTGGGGTAAAAATAGACAGCATAACCAGTATGGTTTCATCAATGTGCTCACTTGTCTTGAACCCCAACAAAAAAGATATCAAATCAACCAGTAACCTACCCATTTCAGTGAAGGAGGCATAGTGAAAAGGAGGCGACTGCTTGGGCTGGCTATCTGCCCTCATGAACACTTTGGCAATTCTGGCTATTTCTGTGTTGGAGAGTTTGGGACCTTCTTCCAGCAAGTACTTCATGGTAAGAGGAAACTGGAGGTGTGTTGGTTTAAAGTTCAGCATTTGGTTGATAGAGTCAAGAGTGATATAGAAAAGAGTAGTCCTGGATGGACTTTTAGCTGCTCTATTTGTTGGCTCATAGTTCTCAAAACAAAGGTGGATGATCTTAGGAAAGATGTTCACAGAGGGGAGGTAGTATCTGGGCAAGTTTGATTCCCAAATACCACATACATCCTCTTGATTCAAGTGACTATTTCTAAGCTCACAGATTTCCTGAAGATGGTTTTGGAAACCTACAAGGTCTTGGATTAGGTAATCTTTATCAGCCAAGGGCAAATGTTCTAACTCTTTGTGGGGTGCATTGAGGGGGGTGATGTTTAAGGCCACTAGACCTTCCATGTCTTAGCTGTATTGCTTTTAGAATTGGAACTTCTGGCTCTGTGCAGGCAAAAAATGAGCAGGAGGATGGCTTTAAGGATTTCCCCGGGATTTTCACAGTTAGAACTTGTTTGTTGGCTTGAATTCGGTTCCGTGGAGTGATGTCAGCTGGAGAAGCAAGAGCAATGGGATTTTTTGGCACAGTGGACTTTAGTTGTGGGCAAAAGACGGCCTGTGAGGTTCTTTGGGGAGTTTATAGGGTGGGCGAGCTCAATTTCAAATGACTGTATGGATTTTCAGTGAATTTGGCATCTCATAGGCTTATGGAGGATTTTTGGGCAACAACACAGTGTTTTCTCCTTTAAATTGTTGGTGTTGGTGCTAATTTTACAGAGAAGCTAATGGAAAACAGGGTTGGGAGAGAATTGATGGTAAATACCTATTTTCCCAGTGAAATGGGCGACTTGCAGGCGACCAGGTGGGTCGAGGGGTCGAGCTGGGCACTGTGCTTGCTGGTTGGCGGATTTGGACAGTAGAAAATGGTGTTTTTGACGTAATTTGCATGTACATGTGTGTGGAGAAAAAAAACAACGAATGGTGAAAAAAATCATTTTTACCCTTTTTACCTGCAAAATTTGACGTTGGCGGGTTATGGGCGCTTTTTTGGGATGACGTCAGCATGATGTCATTTTTGTCATTTAGTGGGTGCGGATGCTGACGTGGTAGATGACATGGCATATGACGTGGCGAGTGACATGGTGGATGACATCATCAAGTGATGTGAGAATGACGGTAGCAGGGAGGGGGCAAGTGGTGAGCGGTAATATCGCACTGCTTTTGGGGGAAAGTGGTTTCGGGGGAGGGGACTCCGAACACACCGAGCACTTGACACGCATCCTCGGTACGATGGAAATACCGCCCATCCCCCGGACGCTACTCTTTGGTAGGTTGGGGCTTCCGAAATTGCTGACTATTGTCGAATCTGGGAGCAGCGATCGGATGGATGGCAAGCGATTGAGCTGGCGGGTCTTTAACGGTGGCGGACCCACGTTAATTTTTATGTTTTGTAATGTTTTTTTGTGTATCTGTGAACTTAGAAAAAGTGGGTTTTTCGGGAAAAATTTGTGGGTTTATGCTATTTATTTAGCCAAAGGCTATATAAATCCTGATGGGTGTGTGGATGGTTGCTATTGGTCCCTAGTGGGCCAATGACTCCCTAAAAAAAATGTAAAATATGGCTATAGTTAGCCAAGGGTGGAGGTACTTATTTTTTGGGGTTTTCTATGTATTTATATACTAAGGAGGGGGAAGCTATTCATAGGAGTTATATAATAAGGTTAATAGGTTAATATGATTGTGGGGGATGGGTTTGTATGGCTTAGGCTAAGTTTTATAAAGTGAAAACTTAGGCCAAGGGGAGAGGAAAGAATGACAAATGGTGAAGCTTTAGGAAACTTTGGCAAGATAAAATAAAGACTTTTTACACAAGAAATGTGGCTTGTTTTGCCTAGGTAAAACATCTTCTTACTTATTTTTTCCATGGAATGAAGTAGGCTAAAGGGGATAAAGGTAATGAGCAGATCTCTTTACCCTTTGGGGAGAGTGTTAGTAAATGTTTATTTGGGAAGATGAGGAGGGGAATTAGTCATGCTCCATTTGATCCATAGCCACCTTGCCATTGTACCCCATGATTTATGAGATGGAAAGTCATTATAAAGAGCAAATTGCTCACAAACCATGCCTTTGTACCCTCAAAACTGCCTACCCAACCTAGTATACCTAGCATTTTTTCTTCATTCTCATTGGGTGCACTTGAACTGGAAAACCCTGATTCTTCTCTTTTCTTTTGGCTAACCTCCTATCTAAGTCTACCCTTATTTCTTCCAGGGCCTAGATTAAGCTGTTGAGACCCTTTTCTTCTCTTCCTAACTATTGGCCTGCGAAGCTTAAACTGTTTGTGCAGACCTCCATTCTCTATTCTTAGACAAGTGAAATTCAAACATGATCTAGCCAGGATTAAGCTGTCTGGTTAATCATCAATTGTGGCAAGACTTAACCACCTATGTAGTGTGAATATTGATCAACATATGGAACCTTTGCAGTATAAAAAGGATGAAAATATTTGGCACTTCCCCAGTCAATCATGAAAAATGAAACCTATTGGTATAGGGAGCTAACAGTGGCTCCACTTGGGGATGGCTTTTCCTAGTGAAAAGCCAAGAATAGTAGGTAAGATGGCCTTATCTTTTAGTTCCTTGTTGTATTCTAAAATTTATCCTTGGTTGTTCATACAATGGCTCCTCTACAATACTATCTATCTCATGGACTTACTCCAAAATTGTAGCTCTATTTTGGGTAGTTAGTTTGATCATTTCTCATCATTTTCACAGTCCCAAGTCTGATTCTTTAGCTTCTTCTTATATGCTAAAAAGAAAAAGCCAAATGTGGCACAATTTTTTGCTTTCTCTTCAAAATTTGTTGTAACTTATTCCCTATCCTATTACTGAAATAAACTGCAGAAAGTAAACACTACTATGTACAAGTTGAAGTGCTGCTATTCTTGACAAGGTGGCTGAAAATAGTGCTTCAGCATTCTGCCATTGACTGGTCCACCCTCTGCCTCTATACCATCTAGACTTTTCAAAAAATAGGTGTTATTTCCTTGTACAGTCTGAATTATAAATGGTCTTCCCCATAAGAAATCAAATTTTCCATGTTTTCCTTTATCTTCTCTTCTGGAATCCCACTTCAGAATTTTATCCCCAATGAAAAAATCCTCTGCTTTGGTTCTTTTGTCAAATATCTATTTAAGCTTTTCTTATAGGATATGGGCTCTATGGTAGACTTCTTCTCTTGTCTGCTACAATTAAATAGTTTTATTGATCCTTCTTTGTATATCGTTAGGTTCTGCTTGTATCTCTTGTAGCAGCTTTATCACTAGGATTCCCAAAGAAGAAGGGAAAACTGCTTCCATTCCATAAACCAATTGATAGGGGTTGGTCCCAATAGATCTCTTGGTGGTCAATTTGTCTGCCCATAGGGCATTGACAAGATTTTTATGCCAGTTCTTCTTGTTCTCCTCCAAGACCTTCTTAATAATGTTGATCAAGCTTTTGTTGGAAGATTCAGCTAGGCCATTGCCTTGAGGATAATAGGTTGTGGAATGGCCCAAGGTAATGTGGTATTTATGACAAAAATTAATCATTTTCTTAGATTTAAAAGCAACAACATTGTCTGTAATGATTTTCTCCGGGTAGCCAAACATAGACAAGATGTTGGTTTCAAGGAATTGAATGATTACTGAGTCATTGGCTTGCCTGCAAGGGATGGCCTCTATCCACTAGGTAAAATAGTCTGTAGTAGTCAAAATCCACTTGTGCTGGCCAGAAGATGAAGGGTGGATTTCCCCAATGAAGTCTAAACCCCATTGTTGAAATGGTTTCTCAGTGGAAACTGGTTTGAGGGGCAGAGGCAGCAACTTTTTCTTGCCTTCAAAGATTTGGCATTTGTGGCAAGAGGTTACATATTTCTTTACATCAGAGAATAAGGTGGGCCAGTAAAATTCAGCCCTTAGGATTTTTTCAGCAGTTGATTTCCAATACAAATGTCCACCACAATTCCCTGCATGAAATTCTTGGAGTACTTTGTTAGTTTCCTCTTTGATTAGATAATTTAATAAAACACCTTCATGGTTTTTCCAAAAGAGAACATGATCTAAAATGCAGAACTTAGAAGCTTTCATTTTCAAAAATCTTTTCTTGGTTCTGGACAATCCTGGATGAGCTTGTAGGTTTAATAACCCAAAAGATATATCAACATACCAGGGTGATTGTACAAAGTCTTGATTGATCTGTGGAGTCGCCATCTCCTGTTCAATATCCAGTTGATTTATGTCAAGGGCTTGAAAGTTAGTTTCAGTCATGAGTTTAGCTAGTCCTTGTCCTTTTATCAGTTTTGTGGGTTTAATTTCAATGTCATATTCCAGTATGGTAGCTATCCATTTGCCCCTCTTTCCTTCAATGCCTTCTTGGGTTAGGATATCTTTAACAGCAATGTTGGGCACATAGGCAATCACATGAGAGTATAAGATGTAAACTCTAAAGTCCTTGATGGCCTTTACAAGGGCATATGCTTGTTTCTCCATGATTTGATATTTCAGTGGGGCATCTCTAAGGGCTTTACTGAAGAAGGCTATGGGTTTTTCACATCCCTAGTCATCCTTTTGAAGCAAGACAACAACAATTGTATATTCTGATGCAAATGAGAATATGATAAAATCTTTGTGAAAGTTGGGGCTTGTGAGGGCTGGTGTTTGAGTTAAAGCTTGTTTAATTTCTTGAAAGGCCTTCTTAGTTTCCATTTTCCACTTGAGCTTTGAGTCCTTTTTGAGCATGTTGTTCAACAATCTTATTAGTTCAGCCAGATTTGGTATGAACCTCCTAAGAAAGTTGATTTTTCCCAAAAAGGCTTGCAGTTCTTTGATGTTTCTAGGGTGCAGGACTTGTAGGATGGCTTGTATTCTGTCTGGATCAATTCTAATGCCTTCTTTAGAGATGATATGGCCCAATAATTTTCCTTCTTCTAGGCCAAACAAGGATTTCTTTGGGTTTAATGATATGCCATATTTCCTGCAGATTAAGAATACTAGCCTTAGATGATCCAGGTGCTCTTGATTTGATTTGGAGAAAGCTGTAAGGTCATCTAGGTAAATGACTAAGAAGTCATGGATTTATTTAGCAAAAGCAATATCCATGGCCCTTTGAAAAGTTGCCCCTGCATTCTTGAGTCTGTTATCACTCAGGTTGTCCCTAGGCTCCTGAAGCGATACGACCGAGGTAACCACAAACCAATCTTTGGAGTGCAGGTTCTAGCCCACCTGCAATCAGAGAGGGCTCTCTCTTAATGATTTAACTTTGTTGATGATGATTTTAGGCTAGTTGTTGGGTTCAGGGGTTTTGTATTTTTGTTTAGATGGAAGATGTATGCTAGGTAGAAAATTCCAAGCAGAGGGACAAGGTAAGGTGTGATAAGTTTCAAACCATTGGGCATGGAGTCATGGATTAAGGCTTGCTGTTGCGTTTTCTTGGTCACAAGAGGATTGTGGGGCGGGATAGCTACACATGAGACAATTATCAATTTGCTGAAAGGATGGAATGATGGTCAGGGATGAAAGGCAATTAAGAATCTTTCATCAAAACTGACAGGGAGGAGAAGTGAATGAATGGTTATCTAGGAGCAGTTAACAATTCCTAAAATCATTCATATGTGAAAGAAACAATGTAAACAAGATCATTTAAGTATGCATGTTCATAACTATTCCTGATGAAAACATGAAAATTTGCAGAAATTGAGCCTAAGGTGCAGCTAAGCAAATCCTAGACTATTCTTCTTTTCTGCAATTTAGAGAGCGGATTTATGATAGAACAAACCTAAAAAAAAATAACAGAGTTAAGAAACACTTATTGAACCATGTAGAAGCACAGGCATTCCACAATCACTCCTCGGCCAATTAAACACAACAGACAGTTTCAGAATCCATGCTTTCAGCAGTCTTTGATTATAGAAAGTATGACTGTTACAGTGCGAGTCTCTGCTTGAGAGAAAGATCGGAATAACAAAGATCAAGCTATTGATCAACCAACCAACCCATACTCCATTTTTCAGGGTGGTATATATAAGCAAAATATCTGAAGTCATTTATTACAATTGACCTAAACAGGTCTACAGGAAAAAGATTTTTCTAAAAACCTAATTGTTACTGGAATTAAATGCAAGTAAGTCCTTTGGGCTGCACCAGAGGCAGTTGAATCAAGTTGAGTTGATGAGGTGTCCTGTGTGACTTGGTGCAGTGGTTCTTTCATAACTGTGCATTGAGTTCTGGTCCACTGATTGAGTTTAATGTGCAGTCATTTGCGCTGGTGAGCCTTCAATGCGTCTTCAATTGCTTCTTGACTTTCAGAGCTTTCGTTTTAATGTTGGATTTGCCTCGAGCCCTGAGAAAATCTCCTCTGATACACTTTTCCGCTACATTGATGGTCTTCGCCGCTTCCTGATACTCTTTGACGTGCCTTCTGTCTGCATATTTGATCTGATACTCTTTAATCTATGTTCCTAGTCTCTCTCTGTCTTCAAATTCGTTTAATTTGGCAAAATTAGGCAATTTCGGGCTTTTTCGGTGCAAAAAGGGCCAAGGAATCAAAAGATTCCCTAAAGATTCCCCAATATGGCCCATTTCTCGTAGAGATGCGCGATTAGCGCTTCGAAAACTGCCTTCGTTTCTCATTCCGGAGCTCTGAAGCTCGACTTTCGCGCTTGCGCGTTTTTCCCTTTTTTTTGGCTGCTGACGTCAGCTGTACAGCAGATGACGTCAGCAAGGTGACGTGGCAGGGTGGTGTGGCAATGATCTGGTCGGTAGGGTGACTCATATGTTACTGCAATGCGATATACTTCTTTCGATACGATCACAATATCGCATCGGTGGGGAATGAGAAGGTATTTATTTTGGAAACGCGATGCTTGCGACCACCGATCACCGATATCGCGATAACACATCGGGCAAAAAGGAAAAGGGGCACACCTATGTGGTATAAAATATTACGATATGCCGATCGCGAGATGGCATCGGCAGAGCGTCCATCGGGAAGAAACAACAGCGAGCCATAATACCCTTGCGACCTCCGATTGCGATAATCGCGTTGGAGAGGGTTCACCAGGATCGGAAGAATGTTAAGGCAATCGGCAAGGGTTTATTGCAATTGGAAGGAGTGAGTATGTGCTTTTGAAGAGTATTTGAGGCCTCGGAAGGGGTCCGATAACCTAGAAAGGAATTTTATGCTTTGGAAGGAGTCCATTTCATTAGAAGATGGTTTGAAGGGGCAGCATGAGGGTTCTTGCCAAGTTTCAGATACACTGAGCAATTCCCGGGGGTACTTATGGTTATTTTAAACTAGGGGGAGGGGATATTTACATAAGGGGATTATTTTCATAGTTTTAGTAGGGGGATGGGGAAAATATAGGGAGTTAAATAATAATATCAATAGTTAATATGGAGATGACAAGAAAGCGCTAAGTTTCAGAGATCTTAGGCTTCAAAGGGGAGATAGAGCTGTGTAGAGAAAGTACAGATCCTCCTTGAGTGAAGCAGATCTTCACCAAGGTTAGTGACATGGAAAATGATGAAACTAAGAGATATCAAGCAGATCTTGACCTCTTTTTGGGGAAATTAGTTAATGATTTGGGGAAGAGGAAGAAAGGGAAGTTAGTTATGTCTGATTTGAACTCCTCCATGTGAAATTGCCTGATGACTGTGACCTGAGTAAAGATGATACCTTTGAAAACATAGAATTGATCAGAAATCAAGATTCTGCAACCTCAAAACTACCTACCCAACCTACTTACCTAACATTTTTTCTTCTTTTGGTTTGGGTGCACTTAGACTTGCAAACCCAGCATTTCAATTTTTTCTTTTTATGCCTTCCTATCTACAAACTACCCTTATTTCTTCCAAGGGCCCAAATTAAGCAGTTGGGCTCCTTTGTTTCTATACCTATCTAAGAATCTGCCAAGATTAAGTTGTTTGGAGAGATTTTCATTCTCTATATTCTAAAACAGGAAATTGAAACGTAGGAAGACCAAGATTAAGCTGTTTGGACCTCCCTTTAGCTGAAAAATTCTACAAAACTGGAATGACTCTTCAAAATTGGAATGCAGTGGATGAACTTTGAGTAGCATTCTAACCTTGGTGACTGTTTAGCAAATATGGAGCATTGCTGCATGCAAAGTATGACATATTTGGCCTGTAAAAATGTCAATCATGAAATATGAGTAACCTGCTGCAGCAGGAGGCTAACATGTGGAGTGTAGAGTTTCCCGCAATGATATAAGAGTCGGTCCTTCACATGATAGTCCAATTCTTCTACCTTTTTGCCTTGACTCAAAGTTGCATATACATCTTTAAAGTCTATATCTTGAGCATATTATTCAATGTAGCTTTCATGTAGTACAGAATTATGCTTAAGTATAGTAGATGCATTTATAATGGGTCTAGATAACATGTCTACAACTATGTTATGTATGCCCTTTTTATATCTGATGACTAAATGAAACTATTGTAGAAAACCCATCCATCTGTAGTGTCTTGATTGCTGCAATTTAGTCTGTGAGTGTAGATATTGAAGTGGTTGATGATCAATATGTATTATTGTCTCTTTTCCCATTAAGTAATATTTCCACTTTTTCACACTCTAAACTAATGCAAACAATTCTTTATCATATGTAGGATAGTTAACTATTGTAGAATTAAAAGTCTCAGAATGATAACATATGGGTCTACCATGTTGTGTCAACACTGCTCCCATGGCATAGTCACTGGCATCTGTTTGGATCTCAAATGGTCTTTGTAGATCAGGCAATGCTAGTACAGGTGTTGTACTGATCTTTTCTTTCAAGGTGTCGAAGGCTTTATGATTTTTGCCTCCGTTCAATCCTGTCAAACCATGTAAGGGAGCTGCAATTGAGGAAAAATTAGAAATGAACTTCCTCCAATATTGTGCTGCTCCTAAGAAGCTTCTCACTTCTGTAGCAGACTTGGGTTTAGGCCAGTTTATAATGACTGCCACTTAGAGGGATCTATTTTCAATTCACCACCCCCTACTATATGACCCAAATAATTTAGAGATGTTTTACCAAACTCACATTTGGAGAGTTTAACATAAAGTTTTTCTCTTTTCAAAACATCTAATGTCTGCTTAACATGCTTTAAATGTTCTTCCCACGTTTTAATAAAAATCATAATGTCATCCAGATACACAATAACAAAATCATCAAGAAAAGGCTTGAGTACATCATTCATTAATCTCATGAAAGTAGCAGGGGCATTGGTCAAGCAAAAGGCATAACCAGCCACTCATACAATCCCTGCTTTGTTTTGAAAGTAGTCTTCCATGCATCTTGCTCTGCAACTCTGACCTGATGGTATCCACTGTGCAAATCCAGCTTGGTGAAATAAACATCTTCCTTCAGTTGATCTAAAAGATCATCTATGTGAGGAAGGGGATAATGATTTTTTATTTTTATCTTATTCAATGCTCGGTAGTCAATGCACATTCTCCATGAGCCATCTTTCTTTCTCACCAAAATGATTGGTGACCCACATGCTGATGTGCTAGGCCTAATGAAACCCTTCTCGAGCAACTCATGCACCTGCTTCTTGATTTTAGCATTCTCTAAAGCAGACAACCTGTACATTCCAATGTTAGGCAATGGAACATCTTGCTACAAAATAATATCATGTACTATTTCCTTTTTGGGTGGCAGAACTTTAGGTTCCTGAAACAGAACATCATACTCTGAAACAATCTTTTCTATATCAGCTTGCTGCTAAGCATTACAACCCTCAAATACATAGGTTTTATCAGGTTTATTTTCCTTTGCAACCATTAGTAAGAATTGTTTGCATGAACTTATCATTATTTTCATCTACCCAAAATTAATGAGAGTATAATTATTCTTAAGCCTGTGAGCTCTTACAAAGTATTTGATTCCATCTTTAACAAGCAGGTACTTGTTCTCAGCTCGATAGAAAATAGCTTTTCTATCATACCAATAAGGACTTCCTAAAAAAATTCCACATATATCCAAAGGAATTATGTCTAACTCAACCTCATCTACAAATCCTGACCCAAAAGAAAACTTGAGTTTGCACTGTCTAGTCACTTGTAGTTGTGCTTTATCATTCAACCATCCTAATGGTATGGTTTCTTGTGAGGTGTAGTTGCTAATCCCAATTTCTTTGCAATTGCTTCAGAAATCAAATTTACTTGTGAGCCACTATCAAACAAAGTATCAATATTTTGATGTTTGGACATAACTCGAATATGGAAAAGCTCATGTCTTTTTCTCTCATATTCTTCATCAATAATAGTTTGAGCAGAATTACTAGTAGATGCTTCAGAATTCTTACCTTTTATACCTATGGCTGCAATGATTGTTTCATCTCCCGAGTCTAACCCCAAATCTTTCTGAATAGCTGCAGCAGTCTTCTTCTTCTTGCCCTCGGACTTCTAAGGTCTCAACTCTAGATGCAAAATCCAACAATGCTTATCATCATGCCCCTCCTTTTTACAGTGAGTGCGTGAAGCTTTGCCTTTCTGTGCAGTGTTAGCCTTCCTTGATTTCCACTTCTTCTTTATTTTCTCCTTGCTCTTGCTTACAGTGGGTTGGGATGGTCCCCCAGCTTCTGGATTTCCATTCTTTCCTCTAGCTTCTAGATGAGTAGCTTGTACATATACCTCATCTATACTAGTGGGATTAAACATGAGGATGGTATGCCTCATGTAGCTATGTAGACCACCAATGTTACTCAAAAGAGTCTCTGGTGAGTCTAATGAGATCCCTAGAATCAATGCTCTCTTTCTAAATTCTTGAGTGTACCCTTGCACACTTTTCCCTTTCAACTACCGAAGAGTTTGCCAACTCATCATGGCTTGTTGCATGTATGCCAATGGATAGAACTGCTTCTTGATTGCAGAAGCAAAGTCACTCTAGACAGAGATAGTCTTCCCATGTCTTTTCATGTCAACTTGGGTTCTGCCTTCCCACCAAACCAAGGCAGTGCCTCCTAGGCGTAGGCTTGCCAGCTGAATTTTTCTCTTGTATGAGTCAATTTTTTGCTGCAATACACATCAATTTGTCTAATCCAATTTTCCAACTTTTCAGCATTTAGCTCTCCGTCATATATAGGCAAAGCAAATTTAACATCTACCTTAACCAAAGATGCTTTCTTATTATGCACAGGGCTATTAGGAGGTGTGAGAAATCTTTCCTCTTTCCCTTTTCCTTTTGAGTGGTCATCAGAATGAGACTCATCTTCTTTTTTTGTCTTGTTTAGAACCTGATGAATCTTCATCCTTGTGCTTTCTAAAGTCCCTATACATTTCTTCTACCATAGACTTTATAGCTAGGAAACTCTCTATGAATTGAGGGTTTGGCCCCATAGAACCTTCCTCAGACATTGTCTTCCGAGGATAGACTCTCCCAATTTCAGGATTAGTTTCGACCAACTCTCCTTCTCCTAATTTGATCTTTGATCTAGTGAGCATTCAACAGCTAAACCAACACAAGCTTGTCTAACCTTACAGCCTAGAGCTCTAATAGCACCTGATCTGATAATCACCCTATGAGTGACCTCAGTTAAGATTTATTAAATGAAGGTATTATAGACTCATGTGTTGGTGTGTGTTTCTATGTTATTTAAGCAACGACTCGATCAGATTGCAAATACACAGACACTTGAAATGGGAAAACAGCAGAGAAACATAGTAAGGAAATACAAGGACACAAAAATTTAATAAGGAGTTCACCCTATCCTTCCAGAGCTACATCTCCGGTCCAGATTTCAGTGGTGGCCTTCTTTTAATGTGTCTTAAAGCAGAGAATTACAATGAAGGAGATCAATGTGAGTCTCCTGAAACAGAATTTGCTTGGCGGGGTGGTTCTTGTATTCCCCAAGCCACTAGAGTACACAGACTCTTTTCCTTACCAGCTCCGTGACCTTGTGGTCTATAACGGAGAGAGCACAATGTGGTGCTCAGTCCGGATAGATCCTCTATGTGATCACTTGAATCCCTCAATCTCTCTTGTTCTCGATGTTGCCTTCAGTCAGCTCGCCCCTCTATCTTCCGTTTTGGTGTTGCTTCACTGTCTTTCTTCTCCCTGTTCTTCCTTTCTGTGTTCCATCCTCCTCTCGGGGTGTGTGTGTTTTCCTCGGGATTCTGGTGTCTTTCTATTTTTCCTGTGCATGGCTTTAAGGCCATTCATACCCATGGCTCTTTGATTCCTCTTCCAATTCCCACGGCGTCATCATCAGGCTCACAGGGAGTGGCCACATGTCCTCCTGCAGCTGCGCCACTTTGCTTCGTCGGTTCATTTTTTTCGTTACATCATGGAATGAGTCTTCTACCACCTTGGCAGTCAAACTAGACGTCAAATCTTTACAAACTGCGGCTTAATCCCCCATCAATTTTGTTTTCCCTTCGGCCGTGATCTCAGCCGTTAGATCTGGAGCCCCCAGATCCGACGCCATATGCACATTTTGTGCGGTTGACTTGGTCGACCGTTAATGTGCGATCAAAAGTGATTTTCTCTCTCCTCTGCTTGCCATGTGTCGACCGCTGAGTGGGATCACTCCATTTTCGCCAATTCTGCTTACCGTTTGAGGGCGCCCCCAATCAATACCGTCGGTTTTCGGAGTGGGTCCCGCCTTTAGCACTTTAGCCTTTATCCCATGGTTTTCCCGGCTCTCATGTGACCGAGCGCTTAGGCTTCTCCAATTTGCGGTTTTTCCTGATCCGAGCCTCCTAGGGGCTAAATTCGCCTCCCGCACAGTCTCCATGGGCCTTGGTCAGCGTACTTTGACCAAGGTCCTCATTGTTCCATGCTGGCTACCATTGCCACTGGTTTAGAGGTGCTTTTGATCATTGTTGTAGATTCTTTGAAGTCTGTCCTGACCTAGTGCAGCCATGGCTCTGTTTAATTATTCTTTATGGATCCAATTCGGATCAATATCCTTGCTGATCTTTATTGGAATTTAACCATCAAATTTGACTATGTAGAAACCCTAAAACCTAATGAGACCAAACCCTATGACCTAATGAAATAGAACTACAGAATGAAAATGAACCATGACTAAAGACTTTCAGAAAAAGGATCAGAAAGTATATTTTATGAGGGAAACTGAAGTGACCTCAACCATCAGTGGATCCATGACCTAATGGAGTGATGAAAAAATAACAGTATGGGACTTCTACTATGAAATGCAAAAGAGCAAGTTTTGATCACTGATGATAGTATGACAAGACTGACACTAACAATATCCTCCCCAAATTCTGCTAAGGTATGTTGGTTCATTGTGATTTGGTTTAGCTTACATGATATAACTTGTAGGAAGAATATCAAAGATGACTAGCAAGATGGTATACTACAATTCCTGAGACTCTCCCTATGGATCAAATGAGTAGCGTGAGAGTGGGAACTCTTCTAATTTGGCAGACACACTGAGAATCTTAAAGGAAGAAATAAGGAGTTGTAAAGCAAACAATGATAGAATCATACAGGCACAAGAGAAACAAGCAGAGGTAAATGCAGTGATACTTCAGAGTTTGTCATAACTACAATGACAAGGACCACTTCGGATCAACCATGAGCAGGAGGATAGAACTAATGGGGCATATGGCAGCAAGTCTCATGGTGAGTATAGGTCAGACAGACTAAACACAATAAGAGATGGCAGGTTCTTGGACACTTCAGATAGAAGGGGTGATAGATACGGGTACTATTCTAGTTCTGACAGTTATTATGATTGTCATCATAATTATCCTTATAGGAGGTGTGACAAAGGATACTTTTTGAAGGAGTTTAAGAAAATTTAGGCCACCTACATTCGATGGATAGATGAATATGTCAGAAGAAGTTGAGGCACGGTTGCTTGGGTTGAAGAAATTCTTCAGATTTCATAACTACACAAAGAAAATGAAAGCAAGGATAGACACCTTTAGTCTTAAATGGAAAGCATATATCTGGTGGGAGGATGTAAAGAATGTTAAAGGTATTTAGGAGGATGACTTGACTCTGAATGAGTTTGACAGGCTCTTTAAGAAGAACTATTTGTTAGAAAGGTACTATGATGATAGAGCTAGGGAGTTTTATGTGTTGCAAATGGGTCCCATGATAAATGATGAGTATACTAGCAAGTTCTTGAAGTTGTTGAGATATGTGCCTTACCTCAAGGAGGAGAAGGCCAAGGTTCATAGATTCATCAGTGGATTGTCATTGGCATATAGAGACCAAATTGAGTTTGATGAGCCTAGATCGTTAGACAAGGCCATCTGAAAGCTGACTCGCATTGTTATGAGAAGTTGAAGCACAAAGTTGAGCCTAAGTGTGACTTGAAAGGAAATGATAAAGTTAAAGGAAAATGGCCACCAAAGTGGGGAAGACCTCAAGATACAGGTGAGAAAGAAAATGTGGTCCATTAGAAGAAGTTCAATCTAGTTGAGAAGGGACATGGAGAGAAAAAAAATAGAGGTGATGGTAGAGAACCATTATAGTGTTGGATATGTGGAAAGGATCATCATAAGAGGGACTATCCACAATATCATGGTGGTAGACCCCAAATCTATAGTGCTCAGGAGGTGCATATAGTTGGGGATGTTGGTCATAACATTCCTCAGATTTATGCAGCTGTGGACAACAGGCAGGAAGATCATCAAGCATCTATCATTGAGATGGATGGTAATCTTTTTGATCAAGTTGTTTCTATTTTTATTGATACTGGATCTAATTATAGTTATATTAATCCTGACCCAGTGGATAAGTGTGGTTGGTACATATGGCTACAAGTACAAAAAAAGAGAGTTCTCCACAGGGTAAGAGCTTGTGCATTTGAGTTAAATGGTATGCCTACAACAACACGTTTGAATGTACTACCATTGGGATGTATAGTCTGCTTTTGGGTATGGATTGGCTATAACTTCATAGGACCAAAGTGGATTGCTTCGACAAGGCCATTGAGTGTCTGTATGATAATGGAGAAAAGAGAATTTTGCAGGGAAAGAAGAAGCCCGCATCAGTTAGGATGGTTACCACTATGCAGGATAAGCATAGTTGCTAAAAAGGTTTTGTGATGTTCGTAGTGCATATATCTAGTGACAAGGGTAAATATGTTGAGGATGCAGAAATATTCAAGAGGTACCCTGTATTGCAGTAGTATCAGGATGTGTTTTTAGAAGAGATTCCAGAGTTACCTCCTCACAGGGAAGTAGATTTATATATTAAGTTGGTGCCAACGGAAGCACCAGCATCGAAGGCACCTTAAAGGATGAGTACCCCAGGGCTAGTAGATTTGAAATTGTAGTTAAAGGAGATGCTTGACGAAGAATACATTATGCCAAGTGTATCACCTTGGGGTGCACCATTTTTTCTCACAAAGAAGGAAGATGATACTCTTAGATTGTGCATTAATTACAAGTAGTTGAACAAGGTGAAGATCAAGAACAGGTACCCATTGCCGAGGATTGATAATCTATTTGATTAGTTGAAGGGAGAAGAAGTGTTCTCTAAAATCGACTTGAGATCAGGATACCATCAGGTACTCATCAAGGAAGAGGATATCTACAAGACTACCTTTAGGACCAGGTATGGGAATTATGAGTTTATTGTAGTTCCATTCGGTTTGACTAATGCCCCAGGTACATTTATGTGTTTGTTGAATGTGTGTTGCATCCTTATCTATACAAGTTTGTTATTATATTCATTGATGACAGCTTGATATACTCCAATAATGAAGAAGAGAATGCCAAGGATTTAGCAGCATGTTGATATTGCTAAGAGAGCATCAGTTGTATGCCAAGCTTAGCAAGTGTAGCTTTTTTTAGACAGAGGTGCATTACTTGGAACATGTTGTTTCCAAGGAAGGCATAATAGTATATCCAGAAAAGATAAGGGCCATCATGGAGTGGGAAACTCCTAAGAATGTGGATGAGGTGAGATCATTCATGGGATTGGCAGGTTACTATAGGCGGTTCATCAAGAACTTCTCACGCATTGCATATCTTATGACATCCTTGTAGAGTTAAGGTAAGAAGTTCAACTGGACAAAATAATGTGAAACTAGTTTTGAGCAGTTGAAGCAGTTGTTTAACAATGCTCCATTCCTTAAGATTGCATATCCAGATAAAGGGTTTGTAGCTTGTAGAGATGCATGTAAAAGAGGACTTGGTGGGGTCCTTATGTAGGAGGAACATGTGGTGTGCTATGAGTCCAAGAAGTTGAATGAGCATGAGCAGAACATCATGACTCATGATCTTGAGTTGGAAGCTATTATTCACACCTTGAAGATGTGGAGGCATTATCTTCTTGGTAGGAGATTTGTATTGGTGAACGATCACAGTGGGTTGAGATACTTATTTGACGAGTCGAATCTAAATTCCAAGCAAGCTAGATGGTTGGTTTCCCTTAGTGAGTTTGACTTAGAGATTCTCTTAGCAGGAAGGTATAAGTGAATCATATAGCATCTATGAGCTCTTATGGGATAGATTTACTGGACAGGGTCTTATAGGCAGGACAACAACATGACAAGTATATGGACATTATGCACAAGTTACAGTAGAGTACAGGTACAGGTATAGGTATAGGTACACGTACAAGTGATCAAGATGCAGACTATCATCTCATGGAAGATGGTTTGGTGAGATTCAGGGAGATGATCTATGAGTTGGATTACAGTGAGCTCAAGAAGCTTATCTTCAAGGAGTTTCACGTCAATCCAGACTCGGGTCACCTATGATATCAGAAGACGTTGACACGGTGAAGAAGTTCTATTATTGACCAAATCTGAAGAAGGAAGTGGCAGAGTTCATGGCTAGATGTTTGGATTTTCATAAGGTAAAGGTAGAGTGTAAGCATCGAGGTGGTCTACTACAACCTATTTTGATTCCGGAATAGAAATGGGAGGTCATTTCCATAGATTTCATTACAGATCTTTCGAGGATAGTGAGATAGCATGATTCTATTATGGTCGTGGTTGACGGGTTGAGCAAGGTAGCTCACTTCATTCCAATGAAGACTACATATTCAACCAGTTAGGTGGCACATGTTTTCTTTAGGGAGATCATTAGATTACATGGTGTTCCGAAGAAGATTGTGTCAGACAAGGATGTGAAGTTCACTTCCAAGTTTTGGAAGGAGCTATTTGTAGGTTTGGGTATAGAGTTGGCCTTTAGTAAAACCTATCATCCGCATACAGATGGATAAATAGATAGGGTCAGCAGGATCTTGGAGGATATTTCGAGGATGTACGTGATGCACCAATAGAGAACATGGCAGGAGTATACTCCATTGGTTGAGTTTGCATACAACAATGTTTATCATGAGTCATTGAGGATGAGTCCTTTCAAGGAACTATATGGGCAGAGTTGTAATACTCCCATCAGTTGGAGCGATCCAGTGAACAGTGTACTTATTGGACTAGATATGTTGGCAAACATGGAACAAGAAATACAAGTTATAAATAACAATCTAAAGGTAGCACAGGATAGATAGAAGAGTTATGTAGACCAGTACATGGTATTCAAGGAGTTTCAGATTGGGGAGCATGTGTATTTTAACACCAAGCCCAAGAAGAGCTCTTTGAGGATTGGATCATGTGCCAAGTTGGCACAACGATATTGTGGGCCTTCCAACCAAAGCCTCAGTGCATATTGTAGAGGAAGTATCTCATGCTTAGGAATAGAGCCATAAAGAAAGTTAAAGTGCAATCGAAGCACTTTGGTCCCAAAGAGGCCACATGGGAGATGGTGGATCAAATGCAGGCCATGTATCCTTCTTTATTTACCGATGGTGGCAAAGAAGTTTTGGTATGATGTTTGGTATATGTTTGGCATACATTTTGTTGATGTTTTGGTATATGTACATATGTATATGGATGTAAATACTGCCACACGTTGAGTTATAAAGCTCCAATAAGTATTATGGTTGTTATCTTGTCATGTTGTCATGATGTTTTTCTTTTGAGCGGGTCATTCATTGTAAATACTACAACGAGCTAAGTTATAAAGCTCCATGGGAAGTATGTTTTCTTTTCAATGGTTTTTTTGAGGTCTTGGTGTGGTTTAACACTAAGGAGAGTGTTCCCTAAGGGGAGGGATCTATAACATCCCTTGGTTAAAAGTTCATGTAATAAAAGTTAACAAAGGCAAAATAATACCATGGATAAGGGAAAAGAAAGAAAAGGAAGGAAAAGGAAAGAAAAGATCAAGGATGAGTTGGATTAAGCATCTTTAGCAGGAATGCTTGCAGGTAACGTATTTCATGTGTGATATCCTAGCTAGTTTTGGCATGCATGGCTTTGTATGTTGGTATATGGTTCTCTTGTTTTTGTTGGCATGGTTTTGTCCAGTTATGACTGTGGTTTTCAATCTTACCTTGCATTTTTATGCATAGCCATGGTGTGATGGGATTGTTTTCTTGTTTTCGAGCTTTGGATTTTTTAGATGGTTTCAAAATATGGGGCGGAGGTGGTCTCGGGAAAATTCCCAAAGGCCTAGGAATCCCTTGACTGGTTTTCACAGGATACATGGTAAATCATGAGAATGGTGTCCCATTTAAGGGACTAGTGATCTGGTGTGGATTGTGGTAAAGCCTAAGAGACAAGGAGATGGAAAATTCCTCAAGGATAGTGGTGGAGTCCAGAGGCATTCCAAGCTCGGTTTGGTTTTGTGATCTCAGTGTTGTTTTTGGTGAGATCACAGTTTCGTGAGGGTGGATGTGGATTAACATCTGGATTCCCTTGGTTTTTTTTGGACTAGTTTATCCATGAGATTCCACATTCATGCTTGTAATATAGCATGAGGGTGACTATTTAAAATAAATATTTGGTTCAGCAATGTATATAGTCCGGTGGTACGTGGAAGTACGGAACCTAGTCGACTCTCGCCTATGTTCAATAAAAGCTAAGTTCTGTTGATTTTGTAATTGTTATTATGTGCACTTAATGGTTGTTATATCATTGTTATTTACACGGTTTAATGTTGGTTATAAGCATGGTTATATGACTAGTTATATTCATGGTTATTTCATGTATTTACTTGTGACTAAACGGATAATGGATGCAAGACCTAATTGATGTCAAAATAGTTAAGGGAAGAGGGCGGAGATCCTTCTTGTCAAGTCTCATATGAGTTATCAGTCATTTATGCTATGTCTTGTATTCATTTCATGTAGATTGAATTGATTCCAAGAGTTTGACAGAATATTAGTCCCCATTGGGGATGGTTAGGTCTAGTCCTGGAGTCATTTTTTTATTTGTAAATCTTGTCATTATGTAAATTATGGATTCAGAAGGATACAAGGGTTTTTGGGTAGTGACCTGGATTTTGGACTTGAAAAATGGCACGAACCCTAGATCAGTCATAGGCACAAGTCTAAGGAGAAAGGTCCCCAGACACACCCATGCCTTGTTGTGAGAGCGTCTAGAGCCTCCTAGACGCACCCTTGTCCATATCAAGGGAGTGTCCATGGGCTTAATGGACTAAAACTCAATGTGATCCAAGGACTAGTCATGGGGATGATTGGGAAGGCTTTTGAGAGTCCTAAAGTAGGTATAGAAGGTTTTTGTTGTGGATTTCTTTCAATTCCACTTCCTTAACTAAAACATAGGGGGTCAAATCATGTTTACCTTGGTTGATTTGTTACTCGAGTAGATGCGGGAGGAAGGTGTTACAGACAGATTCTCCCATTCTAAAAAATTCAACATGGTAGCCTTCAACATCCTTATCTTTCCATTAGTGAGTTGCTTAACCCCATACTGAATGTCTTCCAAATAAAATATATCATCCATTATAGGTACATTCAAAATGGTGTCCATGGTGTTAGGGGATTCATAGAGTTTTTTAACCTAAATATTCTAGTTCTTCAAGGGAATCAAATGATTTTCTTTAGTATTAGGAATTAGAATTTTCCTCCAAATCGTTCGACGATCGGAATTAGAGAGGTGTAGTAATTGCACTTTCTTTCTAGTTATATAGTATATTTTCTTTCTTTTAATAAGAGCTTTGTATATGTTTATCTAATTAAGATTTAACGTTCAGGTAACTAGGGTATTCCATATAGGATGAACACCTTCAATAACCACTCACACAACTAGATCAAATATCAAAATGCTAGTATTTTTACGTGGTTAAAACCTTCTGAGAGGGAAACAATCCATGACCCTAGCCAATGTGTTCGCTTGTGGCAATTTTATTAATGCAAAAAAAAAAAGAAAAAATTGCATTAGAGAGTTCTCAAAATTAATCACTAGCCATGAGCCTAAATTCCCTTTAAAACCCCTTGGGGTTTGGGGGGGCCGATGCCCCCCTGGCTGGGGGGTCGGGGGCCAGCGGTCCCCCAGCGGGGGTTTCGGGGCCAGTGCCCCCAAAGCTAAAAACAGATGTAAAATTGCCTTGTAAAAGTATAGTGATTTCTAGTCAATCTGGGTTATTCATTAGGCAGATGATCTAATGGTAGAGTTTATGTTTAGTTTAGGGTTTTTTGCCCTAGAAGGCAACGCCTCTCTTTGTATGAGAGCATTGTATTGAGGTTGTGTAATAGATGTGTATTCTCCAAGCAAGAAAGAGAGAGGTGAGACTATGAGAGAAAACAAAGGATATTATAGCGGATCTATTGTAGGTTGTGCCTCTTCATTTTGATGGATAATAGAAAGGAAGGATTGGCTGTTCGGGGTGGACGTAGCCCAAATTGGGTGAACCATGTATATCTATGTCTCTCTGGTTTTATGCGTTTTTTGTGTTTATATTTCTGCAATATTATATGTGTTCCATTGCTCTGTAATATATAATTTTCCAACAACTGGTATCAGAGCCGAAGGTCTATTTGGTTAATAAACTCGTAGGAAAGAAGGGTTCCTCATTCGAGTGGGAGCAATGGTGGAAGATGGTAAGTTTAGGGTCAAGAAATTTAACGGTCAAAACATCTCGCTATAGAAGATGCAGATGGAAGATTATCTGTATCAGAAAGATCTGTACCTACCATTGGGCGGAAAAATAAAGATGTCGACGGGTATGACAGATGAAGAATGGAACCTTCTCGATAGAAAGGCACTCGGAACAGTACGATTGTGCCTCGCAGCATCAGTTGCCTTCAACATTTCGAAGGAAACAACGACAGAGGGTTTTATTAAGGAGTTGGAGAAACTATATGAAAAACCCTAGGCCTCAAACAAGGTATTTCTTTTGAAACGGTTATTTAATATGAAGATGTCGGAAGGTGGATTTCTTGCAGACCATTTAAATGATTTTAATATTGTTACAAGCCAGTTATGTTTTGTAGAGGTAAACTTTGATGATGAAGTTAGAGCTCTGTTATTCTTGTGCTCATTGCCAGAAAGTTGGAATGGTTTAGTAATGGCCATTAGTAACTCCGTTTCTAGATCTAGTACTTTAAAGTTTGATGATGTTGTCGATGCTATCCTTAGCAAGGAAATGCGACGAAAAATCTTCGGTGAGACATCAGGTAATGCTTTAAGTGCGGAGTCTAGGGGAAGAAAAATGGAAAGAGGAAAGAGCTCAGGATATCGTAGTAAATCAAGGAAAGGCAGATCCAAGTCTAGATCGGGGATAGTGTGCTGGAAATGCAGAGAGAAAGGACACCTAAAGAAAGACTGTAGATCTCGGAAGGGAAAAGAAGGAGATGCACAGCAAGAAAACAATCATGAAACAAGATGCTTTGATTCTTTCTTTCAAAAATATTATTGATTACTGGGTGTTAGATTCAGGGGCTTCATTCCATGCCACACCTAATAAGACATATTTTTGTGACTATGTTCAAGGAGATTTTGGAAAAGTCTGTTTGGGTGATGATAAACCTTGTAAAATTGTTGGAATGGGTAAGGTTCTTGTAAAACAGTAGAATGGAAACCAATGGCTACTAAAGGAGGTAAGGCATGTTCTAGATCTGAAGAAAAATATGATTTCAATAGGGCATTTAAGTAGTGAAGATTGTATGACAACTTTCACAGATAAAGCTTGGAAGGTCACCAAAGGAGCCCTAGTAATAGTAAAAGGCGAAAAGGTTGGTACATTGTATTTATGCAATGGTATTTATAACTCTATTAATGTTTTAACTTCCAAAGGAGCAGATGCAGCATTATGGCATCATAGGCTCGAACACGAGTGAAAAGGGGATGAAGATTCTTCACTCAAGGAATTTGTTTCCAGGTTTGAAGAATGTTGATTTGGACTTCTGTGAGAATTGCATTTATGGAAAAAAAAAGAGAGTCAGATTTCTCAGACTTGGGAAAGAAAAGAAGAGCGAAAAATTAGAGCTTGTGCATACAGATATATGGGGACCTGCTCAGGTATCATATCTTGATGGCTCTCGTTATTATGTTACTTTTATTGATGATGCAACTAGACAAACTTGGATTTATTGTATTAAGAATAAATCTGATGTATTTGATACTTTCAAGAAATGGAAAGCTTTGGTTGAGATTGAGACAAGAAAGAAATTGAAGTGTCTCAGATCAGATAATGGAGGTGAATATTGCAGCAAAGAGTTTGATAGGTACTGTTCAGAGCATGGAATTCGTAGAGAGAAGACAGTTCCAAGAACATCACAAGAAAATGGTGTGTCAGAAAGGATGAACAGAACAATCATGGAGCGTGCAAGGTGCATGAGATTTCATGCAGGATTGTCTTTATAATTTTGGGCAGATGCTGTAGATACTGTTGTTTATCTAATAAACAGAGGGCCTTCAAGTTCCTTGGATGGTTGTGTTCCAGAGGAAGCATGGAGAGGTAAAAATTTAAACTATTCCTTTTTAAAGCCTTTTGGTTGTGAGGCCTTTATCCATATTAATAAAGAAAATAGAACAAAGCTTGAGGCAAAATCAAATAAATGTACCTTTATTGGATATGGTGTTAATGATTTTGGTTATCG
>APFE030540284.1:67363-81112 GCA_000404065.3 Pinus taeda | reverse complement strand
TATCCTCTGAAGAGCAACAAAAGTGGGTCACAAAGATGTTGGGTTATGACTTTGAAATCATCTACAAAAAGGGAAGCAAAATGTGGTGGCAGATGCACTCTCAAGAAAGAATGAGGATGTGGAAACATTGTACTGTGCCATTTCTATTATCCAACCAGATTGGATAAACAAAGCAAGGGAGGAATGGAAGAATGGCAAAGAAGTGTGGGCACTTATTTGAAAGTTACAACAAGATTCCAGTATGTCTGATACATTTAGTTGGCAAAATGATTCGTTATGGTACAAAGATCGCTTATACCTCTGTAAGAATTCCTAGCTAAAACAAAATATTATTAGGGAATTGCACACTTCTCCCTTATGAGGGCACTCAAGATTTTTAAAAACTTACCACAAGGTTAAGAAGGAATTTTTTCGGGATGGCCTTAAATCAGATATTCAAAAGTTTGTGGCGGAATGTTTGGTTTGCGAACAAAATAAAGTTGAAACAATTAAGACATGGGGTCTATTACAACCTTTATCCATTCCAAGCCAACGTTGGGAGGAGGTTTCAATGGATTTTATCACAATTGTACCCAAGTCTGAGGGAAAGAGTGTCATCATGGTGGTAGTTGGTAGACTTACCAAGTACGCACACTTTTGTGCATTATCACATTTGTTGTAGATCTAACCCGGAAATATATGAAAATATAAGACAATAGAAATAAACCCAAGAAATAAGATAGAAAAACTTCTTTATTATCAAACCCTTAAGGTAGGGCAACACCATACATCCACTCCTTAAGGAAGGAGAATACTCCACAAGGCATATGCTTGTTCATACAAGAATACTTCTATTCATATCTCTCCATGTGGAGTCTCTAGCCTCTATATAGGCCTCATACATACAATACCATGCATCATTACCATGGTTTCCTCATACCATCAACTAATACCATGGGCCCCTTACATTATTATTAACTACTTGTGGTCCCTTACATGACATGGGTTAACCACCTTATTTATTACTACGGCCCATCCCATTATTACATTATTACCTTGGGTACCTCCCTCGGTACCCCATATTACCCCCCTAGGTACATAACAGGTAAGGGAGTCCCCAATTTTCTTAGCCTCCAAAAAAATAATTTCTCTTCGGACCTCAAGAGGAACAACATGAAAAAATGTTCCTATTGAGTAATAGCAAAAGGGCTGAATAGGTTTGAATCCCAAATTGCACACACAACCCCTCTTTCTCCTCATTCTCTCATGAGGAGGCATGAGGACTCAAGTAAGAATGCGAGTAAAACAAGTACAAGATCCACAAATTTCGAAACTATAGAATGGAAGAAGAACTGGCCCTTGAACCCCTACCCTAAGAACAAACAAGTTGTCCCCCAGTTGAAATACCCAAGGACCAAACACAAGAAAACTTCTTAATTAATGAAAACACAAAGTCATAAACCATCAAATTCCCCACAACCAAGCTAAACTATGAGAGATCCCAATACCCACACTAGCAACTAGAAGAACTCAAACTAACCTCACACACTGCATTTTTTGCAAAGAGAAAACCCATCGAAATAAAGAAAGTAACACAAGAGAAAGTTGTAAAAAAACCCCATACAGAGATGTCGAGGAATTCAATAAGCAAGACCAAATATGAACCATGGAAACCCTTTTAACCAAAAGAGAAAAAACATGTGGAGTTGCAACAAAAACTGAAACAAACCTAGTTTAACAACAATTAGAGTCAATGGTTGATAAAGGAAACAAAATGCCTCATCATACATTAGAAAACCAGTCAAATGGAGAGTAATTGTTGTAAGCGTGTCAGAAAACCTAGTCATAATAGCATGCAAAAAATAATATAGGAACAACAACTACAAATTAAACTAGGTGAAGGAGGACAAGGATAAAACCTCACCTCTTCTCCCACAATGCATGTACCTCCACCATGCTACTACAACTAACCTACATTTATAATGAATGGACGTGTTATGGAAACCCCAATGCCCATTTATGGACCGCATACATGCCATAATAGAAAACGTGCACCTATGCAGTGGGATCGACATAAGAAGAGGTCTAACTTCTACCCTTCCCATTAGGAAACTACTTGTCATTCTCTAATAAGATTTATATCTTCTCAGAGTCTTCATTCGAAACTAAGGGAGGCCATTTATCATCCAACGTTAATTCCTGATATTTACATCCTATATTCACCAAGAAATATGCCACCTTATTACCCGTTTGTCATGAATGAATAGTTGTTACATATTCTGACTACAACTAAAATAACATACTCCCATCAGACAATCATAAGACTGCATTTATTTTTCCATGTGGCACGTTTTTCTATTGTAAGATCCCTTTCAGTTTGAAGAACACTCTCACATATCTGAAGCATTTGCACATCCGATTTTTTTTCTTATTCTATTTATTACTTCCTCGCCTTATTCCCTTCCTAGGATATGCATTTTAATATGGTTAGGTGCCAAATATTACTACTTGTAAAGGCTATGTCATATGCATATGTTCCTCGGTAAACACATTTATATTGCTACATATATATTATGTGGGAATGTTTGGTAGATTTATCGACTTTCATGTGAGCATACTTCACTTAATTTAATTATATTGATTTCCTATTATCATAAGTCAATATCCATGGCGCGTCTTATCAAGCCCAAAAGTTTAATACATGTCCATTTTATTTATGGCAAGGTCCTTAGTCCAAACAGGATGCCCTCTTTTGATTAGCTATGGTTGCGGTGGTAGTACTAGGAGTCCCATCCTCCACTTTCCACCTCAATACATTCATGTGGGCAATGAGGTGGCTTGGCTTTTCAAGTGACATTAGAGATGAGTTTGGCTCTAGATCGACAGTGGTGATGCATTTTGGAATCCCTAACCCCCTTCTCTCCTAACCTACCTCCTTTCCTACTCATTGTGACCATTGCTTGGCCTCCTCCTCTACCGTGCTCTGCTCATCGACCCCCTGTGCAACACAACTCATTCCAGTTCTGATCTAGGTGGACATTGGTGGCCACCTGCCAAGTCCACTTGGACCCCCACCATTGTTTCTCTCAACATTTTCAGTTTCCTTAATTGTGAGCACACTTACTAATTTTTCAGCAGTTTTTTTCGTTCGGGTCCTGAACTTCTGAAGCCGTTTTAAGGGCCCTAGAAGTGACATTTTGTTTGGGAAAACTACGGACCGTTTTTTGTCATTTCTTGGATAGATCGTTTCCTGAACGAAGATATTGTGCATGGCAAAAACGGGGATCATATGGCAAAAGTTAACGACCCAAGGAAGTTGATGTACCAAATTTACCAAAATGGGGCCCACAGTTTGGCATTTCACTCTTCAGGGTTTTAGGTTTTTTCGGATGTTTAGGGTTTTCCATTGTTTCTAAACAATAAATAGGCCTTCGAGCCTCATTGTAAGACAATTCAGAGGCATGTAGCTGCCACATCTCTTCTCAGAGATAAGCTACCATCGCCTTAGCTGGTTTATTTCCATTACTATTTGTAAGCATATTTGAGTAGTTTACATTAATGAAATGAAGTATTCCTTCCATTGCATATCTGTGTTTATGGTTATCTCTGTAATTTGTTGTGTTCCAGTTTAAATCTGGATTAGTGGTATCAGAGCGGACTGCTTTTTCTCTGTTTTTCTTTGCATTTCCCCAACGAGGTTGGGATATAAGGAGTTAGGGCTTGAACTGGTTGAACCTTTGCAAGACCAGCCTCAAAAATCTTGATGGCCTCCCATGGCGGATGAGAAGAAAGATGAGGGGGCAGGAGATCCTATCAAAATCTTGGTCTAAGAAGCCCTTGAGCAATAAAGGAACGCGATGATGGACAACTTTGCCCAGATCCTTCAACGGCTACCCAGAAGCGACACATTCGCTTCTAGCAGTTACTCTGGTAACACCACACCCTTTAAGGTACAAGTTAATTTTGAAATCCCCATATTCGAGGGTCAAATAGACACAGATGCCATAGATAAATGGTTAAATCTCCTAGAGGGTTACTTTTCTGTTGATGAATTTTCGAGTCGGAAAAAGATTATTTTCGCTCTTCTCAAAGCAGCCCCCCATGTCAAGGACTGGTGGGAAACCTACTGCGAGCAGAAACATGAAAATACCGGCTCACTATTTTCAGCCGCACCCACCTGGAATTCATTCCGGGATGCCATCAAGGAGTAGTACTGCCCTGTCGGAAGCTATGAGGGTCAATACATAAAGTGGACCACGCTGCGGCAGGGAAGGGAGCAAGACGCGTCGGAGTTCACCAATCTTTTCCATACCCTTTGAACAAAGTTGGGTATCAAGGATTTGGGGCAACATTTGGTACTCAAATACCATGGTTTCCTGCACAAGTACATCCAGGAAGAAATAGAATTCTTGAACATCTCCTCACTCGGCACAACATACCGATATGCCATCAAGGTCGAGTACAGGTTTAAGTAGAAGAAGCGAGACATTAGATCTACGAATCCGAAGTAAGGGAAAGGTGCCCCTAAACCATAGAACAAAGGACAAAGCCAAGGAGAGGTAGCCCAAGACAACCCGCCAAAGCTGCAAGCAAAGAACAGCGCCGCGAAGCTGAAAAAGGACATGGGAAAATGGTGTGGACTCCATAAGAGCTCCACTCACAACACAAGTGAGTGTCGAGCCAAGTAGTCACTGGTGGCTCAACTAAAGGTTTCAGAATCAGATTCATGTTTCGATAATGAGCTAGAACAGAACAAGGGGAATGGCAAAGGGAAGCAGATCATTGATGTGGAGCCCAGTGCTACTGTTTCCACCGCTAAGATTCAGAAGGATAAGCCCGAAGATCCAAAGAAGGGGGAACGTCTTTTCCACTCACAGATGTGGGTGAAGGGTTCGTCGCTGCAATTCATTGTTTACAATGGCACCCAAAAGAACCTTATTTTAGTAGAGGTTCTGAAGCAATTGGTTTTACACACTACAAAACACCCTAGCTGTATAGTATCGAGTGGCTTCATGAAGGATGAGATCTCAAAGTTTGCCAGTATTGCCACCTTCCCTACAGCATCAAGCCCTTCATAGACGAGGTATTGTGTGGTGTTACACCTCTGGATGTCTGTGATGTACTATTAGGCCAGCCATACTTGTGGAGGCGACATGTTGTGTATGAGTCAAGGCCTCATGCTGTCGTCATTTCTTTGGGTGATTCATTATACAGGATACTGGAGGTAGCCCCACATACTGCCACCTCTTTAATCACTGCTAAGAAAGGCAGAGAGCTCATCTCATAGACTAGGAAATTTATTTTCTGTTTTGTTCGCTCCCAAAGTAAGGGGAAGATCGTTGCTACATCCATGACCCCTGTGAAGGGTTCCTCCACATAGCAGCAACAACAAAGGGATATGGTCATGACAGAAGACAATAACAAATTCTCGTCACCCACAAGGGTACCACATAAGTTTTAGGTGTGCGACAAAGTTTGGTTACATTTGTAGAGAGAACGCCTTACGAAAACACATCAGAAACTCAGACCACTCCCACATGGTCCTTAAACCAGTACCAAGGCTATGGGAAACAATGCTTTGAAGCACAACATTCCTCCATTTCCTTGCTTGCAACGAGTGCTCAATGTGGATCGTCGTCGACCATGCTTTCCACCATTACTAGACACATCTGACATTGTAGAATAACTCACACCCATAGAATTAAATCCAAATTGCATGGAACAAGTTGCAATTGATCAGATCATGGACACATAGATCAAGAACACTCGCCAACAGAATATCCAACAATATCAAGTTGTTAAAGTAGGCCAACTCCTTCAGCAGGGCAAGTGGCTCACCGAGCACCAAGTTTAGCAGAAGTTTCCTCACCTCATGGAGGAACTCAAAATATTGGGGACCATTGCTTCTTAAGGGGGGAGGAATGATCCAGGTGGACATTGGTGGCCACCTTCCAAGTCCACTTGGACCCCCACCATTGTTTCTCCCAGCATTTTCAGTTTCCCTAATTGTAGCACAACTTACATTTTTAGCAGTTTTTCGGGTCCTAAACTTTCGGAGCCGTTTTGAGGCCCTAAACGACATTTTTTTGGAAAATTGGAAGCGACATTTTTTAAAGGCTTCAACTATCATTGTAATGGATCAAAATTTGTCCTTATGCTTCAACTATTTATACCTTTGAGAATGCAAATGACCACTTTCAAAGGCATTGTGAAAGACGGGTGTTCAACACTAATTTTTTTATTTCATTTTTTCTTAATCCTACATATGTGGTTATCAACAAGAGGTACAGTAAATTTTTAATCATGATTTGTAAAAAATTAATTAAAGTATGGTTTAAACATGTGTTCTAGACATGCAAGAAAGTCACGGTTGCGAATTTCATTCATTGATTTAGTGACGACTACAAGAATATACTGGCATCTTTCAATTCAGGCAATCCGATCAAAAAGATTAACTAAGAAAATGATTAAGTTGTCGATTCTGATAGGGGGGATGCCTATCAACATAAATATACACCAATAGGTGTATGCCAAGCATATATATCAACCACATTAATAATTATTATGGGTATTTAGGATTATTAATAACTACTCCAATATATTAACAACCATATTATTTATATATATTACTATATAGATATTATATAAATATTATAATAATTATATAAACTCCTAATATATATTAAATAATAACAAGAATAGCTCATAATAATATTAGATTATCATTATATTATTTAATAATCTAATAATAATATCAATTATAATAAAAAACAATATATTGTATTACTATTAAATAATAAAAATATAATAATATCAATATTAATTAATATTAATATAATATTATAATAAAATTACATTATATTTATCATAATTATAATAACAAAAATATAATTACCATATTACTCTAATAATATAATCTAATAATAGTAAAACTATGATATAATATTAATTATAAATAAAAGAAACAATAAAGACCAATTATTTATTATTTATGATAATTAATAACTATACAAATAATAGCAACTATATTCTTACATAATTATATATTTATGATTATTATATTAATATTAAGAATTTTCTGAGCATATAACCATCAATATTTGCTTGTTCAATATTTTTTCATTCGGGGTCATGTTGTGATCTTGGGTAGCTGAATGCAGGAGAACCGAAGCAACTAGGGTTACAATAGACAACAGAGTTCGTCTGTAATGGAGAGTCGCAAGGGAGGGAGCTCGGCTCCCTCCTACAAAGATGTTGTGGCTAGCAGAAGTAAATCACTGATTGGAAATAGTAAAGGCTATATGGACGACAGGAACAGGGACAATGAAAAGGAAACAGATGGGACCAGAACCAAGGAAAATAGCAGTACTAAGGACAAAGAGGAAGAAGGCAAAAATCTGGGTTCAAGAGACAAAAAACAAAAAAGACCTTGCAAACCAAAAGTGGAAATCACTCCTAGAGTAATATTAAATGATCCTGCTCTGTAGGCGCATAGGGAACACATGGGGACGTACACCATTATCTGTAAATTCATGGGACTATGGCCCACTAAAAAGGCTTTACAGATGTTGATCAAGTATAACTGGAAACCAAAGGAAGCATTGACCTACATCTTGGGTTAAAAGGATTCTTCATAGTGGTGTTCTCTAACATCGAAGATAAAGACAGAATATTCGAAGGAGGACTCTACTTTTTTGCAACAGTTGGTCTCTATATGAGGCCATGGAGGATGAACTATGTCCCAGAGTGGGAGACTTTCTCTTTAGTTCCAGTGTGGGTAAGGCTCTATTCTCTACCTCTAGATTATTGGCAATATTAATCATTTGCTGCCATTGGCAATAAACTAGGATGCGTTGTCAAAGCTTCGGAAGCCACAAGAAGGGGAAAATATACCTCCTTTGTAAGGATATGTGTGGAAATGGATTTATCAGGAGCACTTCTGGATGAGGTAATCCTGGACGTTTTTGATGAGGAATGGGTGCAGACAGTGGACTAAGAGCATATCCCTTTCAGATGTTAAAGATGCCATGAACATGGACATCCGTTAAGAGACTGCCCTCTCAGTAAAGCAGATAACAAAGAAAAACTTAATACAACGAAGGATACAAAAAGCTTTCAGAAAGTGGCAAGTAGAGGAAAGGGAGGGAAAAAGGGATCAAAGCAACAACATAACGAGGGGCAGAAGGGCAGTCAGAAAAACTTTCAAGTGTTGGAAGAGATTGAAGAAATTACACGAGAGAACCAATATCACGAGGAAGGTAGTAAAGAAAAAGAAAAAGAAGAGGAAAAAAACCAATCTCAAGATATGGATTCGCGAAAAGAGGCAATGAGAAGTGAAAGAGAAATGGAGATGGACCAGGAAATGACCCAAAGTGAAACAGATCTGGAAGGTCATGAACTACAAGAAATTCTCGACAAGAAAAACTTGGATCTGGAAGGATTCCTGATGCAGGGAACCAAAGGAGGAATAGATTCACTGCGTCAAGAAGAATGCAACAGAATACAACAGTTGTTTTTATGGAAAACTTAGGAACAAGGGCTGGAAAAAGGTAAAAACATCCACAAACAGGAGCAGAGAGGGGTGAAAACAATGAAATCAACTCCAGGATTAGCTACTAGAAATCCAGGAAAAAAGAGGGGTAGAAAAAAGAAAAATGAGCTCTTGATGGAGTGTGAAGAGCTAATGATAGATTCGGGTAAGATGAAAGATCTAACCAATTACTCCTTTCAAATCTTTAATTATGAAGTTCATATCTTGGAATATTAGAGGTGTAGGTAGTAAAAGAAAATAGAGAATGCTAAGTAACAGAATGAAACTGGCAACGCCAGACATAATCTTCATTCAGGAAACAAAATGCTCCATTCGAAAATTAAAATAAATCCATAGAAAATGGCTTAGTAAATTTGAGTTGCTAGAAGTTAAAGCAGAGAACACTACTGGGGGCATTCTCACTCTATGGAACCCCCAAAAAGTCAGCATAATAGATGCAGAGGCATCGAGAAACTATTTATTAGTTATCATTCAACCAGTGGGGGTATTGGACACCTTCCTAGTTACAAATGTGTATGGTACTCAAAGAATAGGTGAGAAGCTCAGATTTCTTGATTCCCTGGTAGATCTCAGAAGAAGACATGCATAAATCCCTTGGGTCATTGGAGGAGATTTTAACATGATAAAATCTCTTCTAGAAGAAAAAGGAGGTACTAGAATGCTAAGTAAAGATTCAGTAGCGTTCCAATCCTTCAAAGAAGATATGAAAATCGTTGACTCTGAAATGCACAATGAACTTTTTATTTGGAATAACAAAAGAGGTGGTGATGCCCAGGTCACCTCCAAGTTAGACAGATTTTTGACCTTCGAGGAGCTGATGCTCACAAATAAAGAAATATTTGCAACTTTTCTCCCATTTGGAAGCTTTGATCACTGGCCGATTCAATTAGGAATCAAGGGGATCAATTCTCCTAGTAATAGACCCTTCAAATTTGAGAATATATGGCTCTCCCACCTAGATATCATCAGCAACATTGAAAAATGGTGGTCCAAAGATCTGCAAATTCAAGGCACCAAAATGTTCCTCCTTCATAAAAGACTAAAGCACATCAAACTCAAACTCAAAGAATGGAACAAGAAGGATTTTGTTAACATTTTCGTAGACAAAAAATTAGTGGAAAATAAAATTTAGGAACTGAACCAAGCATTGATCATAGATGGTTTTGATAAAGTCAAAACTAAACAAGCTGCGAAATACAACCAAGAATGGGAGAATTTATGAAAACAAGAGGAAATCTTTTGGAGATAGAAGTCCAGAGTTCAATGGCTCAAAGAAGATGAACGAAATACTAGATTTTTCCACAGATCCACCATAACCAATAGAACGCATAATAGAATCTCTTCGATATTGAATGAGAATGGGGAGCTTCAGACCTCTCATAAGAATATTGAAGTTGTGATGGTTCAAAATTTTAGAGGCATCACAAAGGAAAATAATCTAGTCAGAGATCAACACATTAAGGAAATTACAACGAGTATCCCCAGAATGGTGTCTAGAGAAGATAATTTTAACTTGAATAAACCAGTAACCGAAGAAGAAGTCAGTGAGGTAATCAAATATATGTAGAATGGCAAAGCTCCAGGTCGAGATGGTTTTAATGTAGACTTTTTCAAAGCCTGCTGGAATGTTGTCAAACAAGATATTTTGGATGTTGTAGAGACTCCAGAAGAAGCAGGGCCATTCTCAAAGCCCTCAACACCTCCTTCATCTCCTTGATTCCCAAATAGGATTCAACCCTAACTACTAAGAAGTTCAAACCCATTTCTTTATGCAATGTGGTGTACAAAATTATTTCCAAGATTTTGGCTAGCAGACTCAAACCTCTTCTTCCTTCTTTAATTTCAGGGGAACAGTCTGGATATGTTGAAGGAAGGAAAATCCTGGACAACATTATTCAGGCCCACGAGGTAGTTCATATGCTTACCAGCAAAAGGCAGGCGGGTATGATCATGCAATTAGACATTGCAAAAGCATATGACAAGGTGAATTGCATTTACATCAAGAAGGTCCTTACTGATTTTGGGTTTGATCACAACTGGGTTAGATGGGTTATGGCTATGGTTACTTCTTTTAGCTTTTCAATTCTGGTGAATGGCTCGCCCTCAGAGATCTTTACTCCTTTCAGAGGCCTCAGGAAGGGAGACCCACTCTCACCCTTTCTCTTCATCCTCATGATGGAAGGATTGGGCCGGACCATTAAACATGCCAAAGTCTTAGGAAAGATCAAGGGCCTACAATTAATGGAGAATGGTCAAGCAATGACCCATCAACAATTTGTGGTTGACACCATGCTGCAGGGTATCCCCACAGTGAAAGAAGCTTCAACTTACAAACAAATCCTAAATGAATTTTCCTTGGCTTCAGGTATGGAAGTTAATCTCTCCAAATCAATTTTTTTTCTTAAATACTACATTGCTATTCAGAGGAATATTTCCAGAATTCTTGGGATCCAAAGGAATTCCCTCCCTTCAAAGTATTTGGGAATTCCCCTTACAGCTAAACCTTTACACAAAGGTATCTGGGAACCTGTGCTTAACAAGATGCAAGACAAGGTCAAAAAATGGACTTTCAGATCATTGAACCTTGCTAGTAGGCTCATTTTGACAAAGGTCATTCTACAAGCTATCCATGTTTTCTTTTTATTTTCCCTTCTAGCAACCAAAGGGGTCTTACAGCAATTTAGGAATATCCAGAGAGACTTCCTTTGGGGTAAGAAGGAAACTAGGATGAAATGGGCCCTAGTTTCATGGGATAAAATCTGTAGACACAAAATTCATGGAGGCCTAGGCTTAGATGATCAGGAGATTCAGAGTAAAGTTTTAGGAGCTAAGCTCTGGTGGATATGGGTTAAAGAAATAGGGGCTCAATGGGCTAAAACCTAGAAAGAAAAATATGCAAGCTCCTGGCAAACAAGTCATCTTATAAGAATGTCTGGAAACATAAAAGGCTCTTACATCTGGAATAAAGCCTGGGAAAATAGAAGCCTAGTACAAAACAACAATTTCTGGGAAATCAGAGTAGGAGACCTAGCTCTTTTCTGGGAAGAAAAATGGAAACAAGAGCCATTGCTGTTAAGAGAGAACTTTATAAGCCTCAAGCAGGAAACTGATTCCTAGGGATTAATAAAAGTTAAATATTTCTGTAATCTTCTTCATGACTTCGGAAAGTGGAGAAACTGGACAAAAATAGACTGCATAGGGGACAGAACCTTAAAAGAAAAAATAGAAGAACTCTTGAGCATGTTAAAACAAAGGAAGATCTTGGTAACAGATGGGCAGGATCAGCTAAGATGGGGCCACAATAAAGAAGGTATCTTCAATATTAAGGAAGCAAAAAGAATTATCCTAAAGCTAGATCCATGTGTTTCAGCGAAGTCCTGGAAAAAAATTAAGAGCCACCAAGGATGGATGAAGATCAAGCTTTTTATGTGGTTAGTTCATCACAAGAAAGTATTAACTTGGGAAAACATTCAGAAGAGGGGGGTTATGGGGCCCTCTAGATGTCAATTATGTGAAGCTCAAGAGGAGACAATGGAGAATATTCTCAATAGTTCCACCTACACCACCTGGCTATGGGATTCTTTTGACACCATTTCTAACCAGATAGACAGAGATAAGGGAAGTATCATTAATATCATGAACAAGTGGAGAAAAACTTTTCGAAGTATGAAATCCTTAATTTGGCCTGGACCTTGGTGCCAAGCTTCATTATCTGGAGTGTTTGGGAAGAAAGGAATAAAAGAATTTTCAAGGAAGAAAAAACTACTCCTCTTCGTCTGATGGATCTGATCTTGAAGCAGATTAAGGAGATAGTTTCCACCAAAGTGCACAGTCTTCCCAAGAATCCTCCCACAACGATTGAATTGATAACTCTCAAACATCTGGGAATGCATGAGATCATTCACCATGGTCTTATCAGAAAGGAAAGAGGGTTGGAAATGGAAAAGGAGTTCTGGCATCCTCCACCGAAAGGTTATCTGAAATGAAATATTGATGGAACTTCAAAAAGCAATCTGGGGAAAACAGGTTATGGAGGGGTGTTAAGAGATGAAGAAGGAAAAATAATCTTTACATTCCACTATCATTTAGGCATAGCCACCAACAACATGGCTGAATTAATGTCACTGGAACAATTTCTAGAGCTTCTTAAACTAAATCACAGCTCAAATGTCATTATCGAAGCAGACTCAAAGATCTCTATAAATGCAATGAAGAAGATCAATTGTGGAACAACGCCAGAAAAAGTCTCAAAATATTGGAGACTAATACAAGTGTACCAGACAATTCAAAAACATCTCTTGAGTCTTCAAACTATTAGCTTCAATCATGTTCGACGAAAAGGCAATAAACTTACAAATTTACTGGCCAACCAAGGAGTGATTAATTCAGAATGCAAGATTGAGATGAAGTGGCAAGGGATGCATCAAAACAGGTTAAAATCTCTCTGGAATGAGCAAGCATTAGAGGAGAGAGAAATTTTGAAGTATTGGGATAGAAGGATTTAATTTTCAGACAACGGATACTTATGCTGCGAGTTCCGTTGTCAGCTTTCGTGGGATGGACGACTGGATCGATCCTGCATGGGAAATTCTCCTGCAGTCCTCCTATGAAACAGAAAGCCAGGCTTTGAGCGGAATCCAAGCGATCATGAGGCATTCGAATGGTAAGAGGTATTGGATTGTTGAGAGCAATTCCACTGGGCTCTCAACACATGGCTAGGGTGGGGTTCGTAATACCACCCTCCATCGCACCTTATGGATTGTGCTTCTTGGCTTTCCGATTTCTTTCTGAGCCATTCATTCTTGTAGTGGGATTTGATGGTCATATTGGATTGTACAATTTTGTGGGGCCGCTAGTACTATCAAACTTTGTGGTTTATTAATGGAAGGGATTGCGGAGTTCGACTTTGGGTTAATGTTTAACCGTGGGGACCATTTAATAGGTTAGATTTTCCTTTAGTTTGTACTAAGGGTCACATCTCTGGCAGTATGCACTTGATGTTTCCGCAGTCCATGACAAATTCCGGTCTTTTTGTATATAGTGTAACATTACTTTGGTTTAATGGATTAGAAGGATAGTCTCTTGTTTTAGGAAGAAAAAAATATTAATATTCTTATAATAATACAAACTCATAATAATTTATTATTATTATTATTATTAGGCTTTAGTATTTTTAATATTTATCTTAGGGTTTGTATACATAGGGTTAATTATTATTA
>APFE030540284.1:13815-35388 GCA_000404065.3 Pinus taeda | reverse complement strand
AAAGAACGTTTGACTGGGGTCCTTAAGTTGAAAAATAGTCGTTAGTCTTTTTAGCCATTGGAGTCTGTGCTTAGACTATTTAACAGGTTAAATTGGATCTGTATCTTCAACTTGTCATGACGATGAAGCACACTAGTTGGTTCGAAACGTGTCGACAAATGATCAATTATGTGATTTCGCAAAAATTTTTTTAAACAAACAATCACATTTTTCAAAAAATCCATATGATACATGAAAATCCTTATTATGAGGTCTGATCCAATGTAAACGCGAAACAAAACCTTGTGATAAGATAAATTATAAATGAAACATATCGCATCATGCACATCCTTTGGCTAAAAGATGGACTTAATGTTTCCTTTGGCATTCCCTGATGCGATAATACAATCAGAAATTGCATATCACAAATTTATTAAGGAAACATTTGATCCGAATTGCATCCATAATGAGAGATTAAACAAAGCCATGGTTGTACCAGGTCGGGACAAACTTCTAAAAATTCCAAAACAACGATCAAAAGCACCCTGAACCAGTGGCAATGGGAGCCAGTGTGGAACGACGAGGACCTCGGTCAAAGTGCACTGACCAAGGCCCATGGAGACTATGTGGGAGGCCGAATTAGCCCCTCAGAGCCCGGATCAGGAAACAGAGGTGGATTTTGATGCACGACTAGGCAAAAAGTGCCGAATTGGAGAAGCCCCAAGCAGTCAGATGCATGGGGAGCTAGATAACCATGGGCGAAAAGCAAAAAAGAGCTGAAGGACAAGTTGGGAACCGTGCTATGAAAAACTGGTGGTATTGATCAGGGTGCCCTAAAATGGCAAGCGATTTTGGAGAAAATGGAGCAATTCCACTCAGTGGTCGATGCGTGGCATGTGGAGGAGAGAGAAAACCACCATTGATTGTGCATTAACAACTGAGCTAGTCAACCATGGAGGACGAGTGAACGACATCGGATCTGGGGGCTCCAGAACTAACAACTGAGATTGTGCCCGATGGAGAAAGTGGAATTGATGAGGGTTTAAGACATAGTTTGGAAATATTTGACATTCGATTTGACTACCAAGGTGGTAGAAGACTCATTCCACGATGTAACAGAAAAACCTGAACTAACGAAGTGAAGTGGCTCAACTATAGGAGGACATGTGGCCACTCCCTGTGAGCCAATGATGACGCCGAGCCAGGGAACTCCAAACACAGCTGCAAAAGGCAATTCGATGGAGGCGGAAGAGGAACTGAACATACATGGAAATGAATGGCTTAAAGCCATGAACAGAGACAGAATACACAGTCAGAGAGAGAGATAGAGGAACCAAAATACCGAGAGGAGGACGAAACATAGGGGAAAGGAGAGTGAAGCAAAAGCAGAAGAGGATAGAGGGCCAAGCTAACCAAAGGCAGCGTTGAGCACTAGAGAGCTTGAGGGATTCAAGCCATCCCAAAGAGGATTTGTCCAGACTGAGCACCACATTGGGCTGTTTCCATTGTAGACCAAAAGGTCACAGAGCTTGTAGGTAAATGAGTCTATGCACTCCAATGGCTTGGGGAATCCAAGAACCACCCTGCCAAGCAAATCTATTTCAGGTGACTCATATTGAGCTCCTACATTGTAATTCTCTACTTGAAACACAATAAAATAAGGCCACCACTAAAGCTGGACCAGAGATGTAGCCCTGGAGAATAGAGTGAACTCCTTATTAATTTCTTGTGTTCTTGTATTTTCTTATTGTATTTCTCTGTTGTCTTTCCATTCAATTATCTATGTATTGGCAATCTGATTGATCCGTTGCTTAAATAACATAGACACACACACCAGTATATGAGTATGTAATACCTTCATTTAATAAATCTTAACTGAGGTCACTCACAAGGTGATTATCAGATCAAGTGGTATGAGAGCTCAAGGTTGTAAGGTTAGACAAGCTTGTGTTGGTTTAGCTGTTGAATGCTCACTAGATCAAAGCTCAAATTAGGAGAAGGAGAGTTGGTCGAAACTAATCCTGAAATTTTGAGAGTTTATCCTCAGAAGACAATGTCAGAGGAAGGTTCTATGGGGCGAGACCCTCAATTCATAGATAGTTTCTTAGCTATAAAGTCTATGGTAGAAGAAATGTATAGGGACATTAGAAAGCATAAGGATGAAGATCATCAGGTTCTAAACAAGACAAAGAAGAAGATGAGCCTCATTCCCACTAGCACTCAAAAGGAAAGGGGAAAGAGGAAAGATTTCTCACACCTCCTAATAGCCCTATGCATAATAGGAAAGCATCTTTGATTAAGATAGATGTTAAATTTGATTTGCCTCTATATGATGGAGAGCTAAATGCTGAAAAATTGGAAAATTGGATTAGACAAATTGATGTGTATTGCAGAGTGCAAAATATTGACTCTGACAAGAGAAAAATTCAGCTGGCAAGCCTACGCCTAGGAGGCAGTGCCTTGGTTTGGTGGTAAGGTAGAATCCAAGCTCACATGAAAAGACATGGTAAGACTATCTCTGTCTAGAGTGACTTTGTTTCTACAATCAAGAAGTAGTTCTATCCATTGGCCTACATGCAACAAGCCATGATGAGTTGGAAAACTCTTTGGTAGTTGAAAGGGCAAAGTGTGCAAGGGTACACTCAAGAATTTAGGAAGAGAGCATTGATTCTAGGGATCTCATTAGACTCACTGAGACTCTTTTGAAGTAAATTGGTGGTCTGCATAGCTACACGAGGCATACCATCCTCATGTTCAATCCCACTAGTGTAGATGAGTTATCTGTATAAGCTACTCATCTGGAAGCTAGAAGAAAGAATGGAAATCCAAAAGTCAGGGGACCATCCCAACCCACTGTAAGCAAGAGCAAGGAGAAAAGAAGGCAGAAGTGGAAAGCAAGGAAGGCTAACAATGCACAGAAAAACAAAGCTTCATGCACCGACTGTAAAAAGGAGGGGCATGATGATGAGCACTGTTGGATTCTGCATCCAGAGCTGAGACCTAAGAAGTCCGAGGGCAAGAAGAAGAAGACTGCTGCAACTATTCAGAAAGATTTGGTGTCAAACTCGGGAGATGAAAAAATCGTTGCAGCCACAGGTATAAAAGGTAAGAATTCTGAAGCATCTACTAGTAATTCTGCTCAAACTATTATTGATGAAGAACATGAGAGAAAAATACATGAGCTTTTTCATATTCGAGTTATTTCCAAACATAAAAAAGATTGATACTTTGTTTGATAGTGGCTCACAAGTAAATTTGATTTCTGAAGCAATTGTAAAGAAATTGGGATTAGCAACTACACCTCACAAGAAACCATACACATTAGGATGGTTGAATGATAAAGCACAACTACAAGTGACTAGACAGTGTAAACTCAAATTTTCTTTTGGGTCAACATTTGTAGATGAGGTTGAGTTAGACATAATTCCTTTGGATATATGTGGAATTGTTTTAGGAAGTCCTTACTTGTATGATAGAAAAGTTGTTTTCTATAGAGCTGAGAATAGGCATCTACTTGTTAAAGATGGAATCGCATACTTTGTAAGAGCTCATAAGCTCAAGAATAATTATACTCTCATAAATTATGGGCAGATGAAAAGAATGATAAATTCATGCAAACAATTCTTACTAATGGTTGTAAAAGGAAAAGACACCTGGTAAAACCAGAATATTTGAGGGTTGTAATGCTGATCAACAAACTGATATAGAAAAGATTGTTTCAGAATATGATGTCTTATTTCGGGAACCTAAAGGTCTGCCATCCAAGAAGGGAATAGTACATGATATTATTTTGCAGCAAGATGTTCCATTGCCTAACATTGGAATGTACAGGTTGTCTGCTTTAGAGAATGTTGAAATCAAGAAGCGGGTGTAGGAGTTACTCGAGAAGGGGTTGATCAGGCCTAGCACATCACCATGTGGGTCACCAATTGTTTTGGTGAGAAAGAAAGATGGCTCGTGGAGAATGTTCATTAACTACCGAGCACTAAATAAGATAAAAATCAAAAATCATTATCCCCTTCCTCGCATAGATGATATTTTAGATCAATTGAAGGAAGTTGTTTATTTCACCAAGCTGGATTTGAATAGTGGATACCATCACGTCAAAGTTGCAGAGCAAGATGCATGGAAGATTTCTTTCAAAACAAAATAGGGATTGTATGAGTGGTTGGTTATGCCTTTTGGCTTGACCAATTTTCTTGCTACTTTCATGAGATTAACGAATGATGTACTCAGGCCTTTTCTTGATGATTTTGTTATTGTGTATCTGGATGACATTCTGATTTTTAGTAAAATGTGGGAAGAACACTTAAAGCATGTTAAGCAGACATTAGATGTTTTGAAAAGAGAAAAACTTTATGTTAAACTCTCCAAATGTGAGTTTGGCAAAACATCTCTAAATTATTTGGGTCATATAGTAGGGGGTGGTGAATTGAAAATAGATCTCTCTAAAGTGGCAGTCATTGTAAACTGGCCTAAATCCAAGTCTGCTACAGAAGTGAGAAGCTTCTTAGGAGTAGCACAATATTGGAGGAAGTTCATTTCTAACTTTTCCTCAATTATAGCTCCCTTACATGCTTTGACAAGATTAAATAAGGTGTTTCAATGGGGAGGAAAACATGAGAAAGCCTTCAACACCTTGAAAGAAAAGATTAGTACAACACCTGTGTTAGCACTGCCTGATCTACAAAGACCATTCAAGATCCAAATAGATGCGAGTGACTATGCCATGGGAGCGATGTTGACATAGCACGATAAACCCATATGTTATCATTCTGAGACTTCTAATCTTACAGTAGTTAACTATCCTACATATAATAAAGAATTATATGCATTAGTTTAGAGTGTGAAAAAGTAGAAACATTACTTAATGGGGAAAGAGACAATAATACATACTGATCATCAACCACTTCAATATCTATACACCCAAACTAAGTTGCAGCAATCAAGACATTACAGATGGATGAATTTTCTACAACAGTTTCATTTAGTCATCAGATATAAAAATGGCATACACAACAAAGTTGTAGACATGTTATCTAGACCCGTTATAAATGCATCTACTATACTTAAGCAATATTTTGTACTACATGAAAGCTACATTGAACAATATGCTCAAGATATAGTCTTTAAATATGTATATGCAACTTTGAGTCAAGGAAAAATGGTAGAAGAATTGGACTATCATGTGAAGGACCGACTCTTATATCATTGTGGGAAACTCTACATTCCACAAACAAAGAGAGTAAAGATAATTAGAGAGGCACACACTTCTCTGATATCAGGTCACTTTGGGGTAAGTAAAATAGTTGCACAACTGCAAAGATTTTGTTATTGGTCGAAAATGAATGAGACAGTTTCTAGATATGTAAGACGGTGTACTATGTGTACTAAAAGCAAGCCTAACAATAGAAAACTAGGCTTGTACACTCCTTTACCAGTTCCTTCTCACCCTTGGGAAAGTGTTTCGATGGATTTTATTAGAGGACAAACTCAGTCTAGAAAATTTCATGATTACCTATATGTGGTTGTTGATAGGTTCAGCAAAATGTGTATTTTGATACCTTGTAATAAACAAATTACAGCTGAACAAACTGCAAAATTATTCTTTGAACATGTATGGGTTCATTTTGGATTACCCACTTCTATTGTATTTGATCGAGACAACTGATTTGTGGGGAAGTTTGGGTTAGGTCTATGGGAGCTGATGGACACCAACTGAAGAAAAGCACAACTTTCCATCCACAAACTGATGGCTAGACAGAAGTAGTTAATAGGACAGTGATCCAGTTACTCAGGGGATATTGCAGCAAACATCCTAAGCTTTGGGATGAACATTTGTGTTATGTGAAACATGCTTACAATAGAGAAAAATACTATTCTACACAGAGATCTCCTTTTGAGACCTGTTTTGGTTTCATACCAAGGTCTCCTTTGGATTTTATCTTTGGTAAAGATACTATGGTTGATGGAAACAGTGATGTAGACAAGTCAACTAGGTTCATTGAACAGATCTAGGAGATCCACCAGGCAGTACAGGAACAACTTGAAAAGAGCCAAGCCAAATACAAGGCTAGGCATGGCAAGCATCAGATGGAGCATAGTTTTCAGGTTGGAGACTAGGTCTGGTTGTATATCAGCAAGGACATGATGCAAGGTGAAGGTAAAAAGCTAAATCCTATCAAGTATGGACCTTTTAGGATACTTGAGAAGATTGGTGAAAATGTTTTTTTCCTTAATCTACCAGCTTACATGCACATCTACTCCATCGTAAATGTAGATTGCTTGAGATTATTTGAACCTTCAATGATTGAGGATCCCAAAGAGCAAAGTCAATTGCCTTCTATTGATGACCTACTACTTGAATATCTTAATGAATTGCAGGAAGACACAGTCTTGTACAGGAAGGTAAGGATGACGTACAGAGGGGATGTTGAGTACCTCCAAATTGGACTCAAAGGTTTGAAGCCGAGCAGTGCAAATTGGATTGACATTGGGAAAGTGAGACAGTAGTACCCTCACTTAAATGATGCTTGAAAGAAAACCAACTTTTGGTGGTCGAAAATCTTTTCAGTGGGAAGGCCATGATCTGAATTAGATCCATAAAGAAAGATTAAACAAAGCCATGGCTGTACCAGGTCAGGACAAACTTCTAAAAATTCCAAAACAACAATAAAAAACACCCTAAACTAGTGGTAATGGCAGCCAGCGTGGAATGACGAGGGCCTCAGTCAAAGCGCGTTGACTAAGGCCCATGGAGACTACGCAAGAGGCCGAATTAGCCCCTAGGAGCCGTGGATCGGGAAACAGAGGTGGATTTTGATGTGCGATTAGCACTAATCATGCATTGCTAGGCAAAAAGGGCCGAAATGGAGAAGCCCCAAGCACTTGGACCTGTGGGGAGCCAGAGAACCATGGGCGAAAAGCGAAAAAGTGCTAATGGACAAGGGGGGGCCCGTGCTCCGAAAAACTGAGGGTATTGATTGGGGCGCCCTCAAATGGTAAGAAGTTTTATAGAAAATGGAGCGATCCCACTCAACAGTCGATGCATGGCAAGTGGAGGAGAGAAAAAACTGCCGTTGATCACACGTTAATGGTTGAGCTAGTTAACCGCGTGGGATAAGCGAACGGCATCGGATCTGGGGGCTCTAGATCTAATGGTTGAGATCACACTCGATAGAGAAAGTGGAATCGATAGGGGTTTAAGCCACAGTTTGTAAATATTTGACGTCCAATTTGACTGCCAAGGTGGTAGAAGACTCATTCCACGATGTAACGGAAAAGAACAAAACTGACGAAGTGAATTGGTGCAACTACAAGAGGACATGTGGCCACTCCTTGTGAGCTGATGATGACGCCGAGCTGGGGAAATGCAAGTGCAACTGCAGAAGGCGATTCGACGAATGAAGAAGAGGAACTAAACAAACATGGAAATGAATGGCTTAGAGCCATGAACAAAGACAGAATACACAGTCACAGAGAGAGACAGAGGAACTAGAATCCTGAGAGGAGGATGGACCATAGGGGAAAAGATAGTGAAGCAAAAGTAGAAGAGGACAGAGGGCCATGCTGACCAAAGGCAACATCGAGCACCAGAGAGCTTGAGGGATTCAAGCCATCCCAGAGAGGATCTGTCTGGACTGAGCACCACATTAGGCTCTTTCCATTGTAGACCAAAAGGTCATGGATCTGGTAGGAAAACAAGTCTGTGCACTCTAGTGGCTTAGGGAATCCAAGAACCACCGTGCCAAGAAAATCTGTTTCAGGTGACTCATATTGAGCTCCTGCATTGTAATTCTCTACTTGAAACACAATAAAATAAGTCCACCACCGAAGCTAGACCGGATATGTAGCCCTAGAGAATAGGGTGAACTCCTTATTAATTTCTTATGTTCTTGTATTTGCTTACTATATTTCTCTGCTGTCTTTCCATTCAATTGTCTGTGTATTGCAATCTGATCGATCCGTTGCTTAAATAACATAGACACACACACCACCATATGAGTTTGTAATACCTTCATTTAATAAATCTTAACTGAGGTCACTCACAGGGTGATTATCAGATCAACATTCCAAGGGGTCATACAACTTTGCTGATGCGACAAGCCGATCACAATCGTGCATTAGTAAGGTCCTAAAAAACATAATCAATGCCCATTTGAGATAAGCTGATGTGATTTCATCATCATAAATAAAGGTGTGCTTTTCAATAAAGTGCAAATAGTCTGGTTAAATGAATGCTTACGGGTTTTAAGAGCATAAATCATTAGTAAATGAGAAATAAACGATTTATTGATTTCTTAAAGATTATCCTGTATCCCTATGACAACTCACTCTTTAACCCAGTCGGAGCTATATGAAGGAAATGGCTAAAGCATAAAGTTGGGCCTATCGATCTGTGATATGTGATTATTGCTAATCGCTGATCGAGAAAGTCACAATATTTACTTTAAAGAACCGTTATTAATATGTGCGATGCGACATATCATTATGGAATTTAATGATCACGACTAGCAGTTGCCGAAATTATTAATAAAGCAGTTATGGTTGAATCCTTCGAGCACTTCATCCGCGATAACATAATATATCAAATTCATATCACTTATTATGGTTAATTGTTGTTAATATTGTGTATTGTGCATTATCTTGGAACATATTTTCTCCTCTGTTACGATCATCTGTTTCTTTTGCAGAGTAAGTTTGAATTCATCAATTCAGAAGAAATGTTGAAGAAATAAAAGAAAGTAAAGATTCCAGTATTAACCAAAGAGGAACCAGTAAAGAAGGTATTGATAGGTGATACTACCTGCGTCAACCTGGTAAAATCTTCATCCGAAACCATATACAATTTATTGGAAGCTGAAGATCCACAAGAAATTGAGGAAGAAAAGGGAACAACTAATTCCATTGACAAATCAAAGAATACTCTCAAGGATTTTGCTAGATCCTTTCTCCACAGAATAGCTGCCTATGCCAGAATATTACCCTACAATGACTTAGTTAGATGGGTAATCGAGAGTATCAACATAATGGACAGAGCATTTTTTACTACTGATGGAAGGATGTATGGGTCATTCAAAGAAGAAAATATAAAAAAGATGTACCATTTGGCGGAATCGTAGAAGCATTACAACAAGGCATTTGTCAAAGCCTTTGCCAAAGAAAATGATGTGGAATCATATCCTATCAGGCAATGGAGGCATTACTCAAACAAACACAAGCATGAATCATTGGGTATGTATTTTGTTGACTCCTTAGCATCTCCTTACTGCTATGTTGGTGCTATGATATGTAGAATATTTGGAGTGTACAATTACACTAGGTTTTCAATTGAAATGGTTCCTTTAATGGAGGAAATGGTTAACTTGTGTATCACATATTGGGCAACCATTTTGTCTAATAAAATTGCCAACCATATCCTTGATTATAGAAGAAATAGGTTCGTGATTACCCGGGTAATACCCCCGTTTTATTTCAGTGCCTACATTATGGAAACTATCTGTTTCAATTCTAATTACCCCATTCTAGGTTGGAAATGGACTCCATAAGACCCAACCCGCATTCACATCTATCATAAGGAATTGTGGAAAACCCATTATAAAAACCATCTTTATAGCATCTTTCATGGTTTTGTCTTGCCTGTTCATTATGCTATATTCAATAAATCTACTCCTCGATTATTCGATGAAGCCAGTGTTGACTTAACGTCAATTGGTAAATTGTTTGGTGAAGAAAAGTTCACCTACATTGGACATTTTGGAAGCATTGCTGCTCCACATGTTCTCCCTTTATACATTCCCGATAAACTATTTGCCAGGGAAATAGATTATCATATCACAGAAGCAGGGATGTCAAGAAACCTAAAGGAGTCCAAAAAAAAAATGTGGCCTTCATTCCCACTCCCATGTGGTACATTCACACTGCATGACTTCAAGCATGTAGAGAAAGAAGCAGAGAAAATAAAAGAACTAAAGTTAGCAATCATTCCAAAGAGGCCATATGATCCAAAAGCAATAGCCTATAACTTCACCTCTCATGTCAAAATTGCCAAGTTTGAACATGAGAAAGATGATTATGATGATTTGTTCACCTCAACTGAGTTACTTTCTCAAGTAAAACAGCTTGCAAAAATCAAATTGGTAGTAGAGGGAGTAGAAGCATTTCTAAAGTTCAGAACAAGGAGGTTGAAAACTCTACTGATGGACTTATTAAATACCATCCCTATTCTAGAACATGAAGGCAAAAGTGAATGAAAAGCTACCCAGAAGAATCCTGAAAAGCGGAAGAGCCTTGAAAGGCAGAGGACAAAGCAAGGAGCTAGTGAGCTCCTTGATACTGATATAAATATTGATCCAACTTTAATAAAGGAATGGGAGCAATTCGATCTACTCGTAAAAAACCCAAAGGGCTCCCAAAACCTCACTACACCAAACCACCCACAACACAACAGTCTGAGGTTATTAGTGTTTTGATTGAAGGGACAAGCGGCCTACCCAAAATGTAGTAGGATATAGAAATCATTCCCGAAAATCCCACAGAAGGGATTGTACTAAAAATAGAAGAAATACCATCCCTTGACATATTCTACAGCGCAAAGCATAGGGCTATAGTTAAAATATAGAGGAAAAAGAGGAAAACTGATCAGGGACCTCTCTTAACTCCTCGGGAGGAAATGATAAATTTGATATGGAAATCAAAAGTCAATCCTTCTGAGGATTTAACTAAATTATCTCAATATGTAGGGGCTTATAAAGCAGCAACAATGGATAAAGCCTTAGAGGTCAATCAACTAATTTAGGGATAAAGATCAAAGGATCACTGACCTTAAGATGCAATTGGTAGAAAGACAACAAAATATTAATCAACTAGAACAACAACAACTAGAAGAAAACAACAAATTGAGCAACTTAAAGAATAGTCGAATCTAGAGAAATAGAAAATTGATAAACAGGCTCTCCAGAAACAACAGAATTTGTCTAAAGAACTAAGCAGCCTTCAAATAGTGATTGAGCAAGAAAATAAGCCCATGGATGATCAAATTGCACAAGTACAATTACAAATAGAAAAATACAAGGGTTATCCACATGTTATTAAATTCAAAAAATAAGCCTTGGAGATAACCAAAGCCCTGTCTCAGCAATTGAACATCCTTTCCCATAATATATCATTGGCTGACCCATTGTATGACATCTCTGCATCATTAATTGAGAAGGAAGTTGACACAAGATCGGAATTGGAGAAAGAAGATGAAGAAATAACAAAATTTCTCTCTTGGAAAAATTTAGAGGAAGGAATGGCTGCAAATTTGCCAAAAATACAAGAATCGCATAAGGAAATCCTATTTTCGGAATGGGAGTCTCAGCTAATGAGAGCTGAAAGAGCAATTTCTAGAGCCAAAGCTACAATGAATGGTGTAATTAAATTAGTAAATAAGAGTTTACATATGTCTTATTTTATTTCTGATTGCTCTCTAGGTAAACTTCCGAAAGCAAAGAGACTGGAACATCATCGGACACAGGAGCTGGAAAGCAGAGAAAAATAGATCAGAGAAATTCAAAACTTGACATGGGATGCATTCTGGTTTCTTCTAGTCAAGCCTCATAGCCAGCAGATGGCCATGAAATGCCTGTCTGACGCGATCAACTGCATGGCTCCCGAACTCTCCAATGCCACCTATACAGCCCAACTACGTTCTAGGATGAGTCAGCCTCCGGAAATCCAACCAATGCTGGCAATTTGTGAGCTGCAAGCACAGAGAAGAAGCCAATTCAATGAATTAGTTGAACTGCCATCGTACTGCTGATTTTATATGAAATCCTAGATTTTCATGTCACAGTTTGAACAACTTATAGTGATTTTTGTTGATATTAGTTTTTATTTTTATTATTTAAGACCCTTTCATGTATTTAGAAAGGGTCCTCAATTTGTATAAAATTTTGACTTGGGAAGCTGCACCACTATACTTCTAATTTTTTTTTTGATCAAAAAGTGTATCAAGGTTTCACATTTTTATCAAAAAGCTTTTTGGAGACTTGTCCTTTTGCACCTTTTGGAGGTTTTCTCAAATAAAAAAGTGAAATCGAGGTGTTGTTCACACCAGAAGGATTCAAATGCATGCGCTACTTCTATCACTGTTTTTGTCTTATTTCCTTGTGTGAATGAATACTTCTTTAAAAATTGCTATTGTTGATATATGTATTTTTTCTCCATTAATTCTTTATCATATCATTCCTGAAAATTGAGAATTGTTATATTTAAAAAGGATATATGTCAGCGATATATTGATGAGTGCGATAATGTTTTTATAATTACTTTGTTTAATTTCTTAAGCAAAGTAACCATTATATGAGTGCATATTTCTATTTGATAAGCAAGCCATCTACGTGTTTATTTTTATTTTTGGAATAATAAAAGATCGCATTGTTTATAAATTACCTGGCTTAGATAAGAATAGTTATATATTTTGAGTTGTAGGATAAAGACATTGTCATAGATCCATGCCACATGCTTCAAATTTGTGAAGCAAATCTCGTGTTCTTGAAAATGAAGTAAATGTTACTCTATTGTTTAAGATGCTTGTGGCAATATTAATATTTCCTATAGAAGAGTCAGAATAGATTAGTTCGATTGTGATGTAAACCAAAACCAATATAAGAACCACATTGCAAACCAAGAAGATTTTTCAAGACTTGCACTTTTGCATCTTCTGGAGGTTTTCTCAAATAGGAAAATGGAATCAAACTGTTGTTCACAACGGAAGGATTCAAATGCATGCGGTACTTCTATCATTGTTTTTTTTTTATTCCCTTATGTGAATGAACACTTCTTTAAAAATTGCTATTGTTGATATATGTATTTTTTCTCAATTAATTCTTTATCATATCATTTTTGAAGATTTAGAATTGTTATATTTCAAAGGATATATATCAGTGATATATATATTTTGATGAATGCGATAATGTTTTTATAATTACTTTGTTTAATTTCTTAAACAAGGTAATCATTATATGAATGCATCTTTCTATTTGATAAGTAAGCCACTTATATGATTATTTGTCTTTTAGGAATAATCAAAGATTTCATTGTTTATAAATTACACGACTTAGATAAGAATATTTATATAATTTTGAGTTGTAGGACCAAGACATTCTCATAGATCCATTCCACATGCTTCAAATTTGTGAAGCGAAACTCATGTTCTTGAAGATGAAGTAAATGTTACTCTATTGTTTAAGATGCTTGTGGCAATATTAATATTTCCTATAGAAGAGTCATAATAGATTATTTCGACTGTGATCTAAACAAAACCAATATAAGAACCACATTGCAAACCATAAAACACTAAAACATGATAAACCATGACTACATTAATAATAACACATTTATATGACTACATTGTAAACATTAAATAGAATTTAGGCCATAAATACATTGATATCAATACATGAATGTCTTAATAGTATAAATCTCAAGAATATTGATATAAACACCTAGCACATGAAATCGTAACAATAATATTATAAATTTACACAATATTTTCATTTATGGATACCGGTGAAAAAGCAAAGGGATCCACACAGAAGACCACAACAATCAGAAATGCAAGAGAAAGATATAAAATAGTAACACTCCCATTGGAGCAAAGCAACATAAATGAAAAAAACACATCTCAGCTTCACACATTGGATTTAAATAAGAACAACATAATTGGACACTTTAAGACCAGAGATATACAATTTTGTACATAAAAATAACACTAGTGTTTGAAATAATCACAATTGATCCAACATTCCAACCACAAAAAGAACATTGAGTCTTAACATATATATTTTTTTTTGTCTACATCAAATAATCCACTACAAAATTGAAGTTCAAAACTTTAAATAAGGCTGCAATGTTATTAGTTGTATTTCATAGTGATATGAACTTCTTCACTCCCCTTCCCTCTTCCTAATTGTAACATATGCTCTATATTTCATTTTGGAATGACATTAGAAAGAAAAAGGTGGTGCAATGCATAAACTATCTATTGATTTCACTCTTGATATGGATGTGAAGGTAAGGCCTTGCTTCTCCTTATTCCTGATATCAACTGACGCTTATTCTAAAGTCAATCCCTATTACTTGTGGATTGTAAGAGCCCATGCCATCTTCAAAGGAATTTGTTTTCGATTTCCTCTTATCGGTGGGGTGATAGGGACAATGTTTGGATTGCTTGCACCAAATGGAACACCAACATACTTATCAAAAACAATAGATGTGAACATTGGAAGTCAAGGTGGCTTAGAGGTAGGTGGATAGAATATATCCTTAACAAAACCAAGTGCACCATTCACCAAGCCAACTTCAACCCATAAATTACATGTCAACATAACACGCTGACCATGACACAACAAAACTTCAGGGTCCAATTGATCATCATCAACACCATTGGTTTCTAAACGCTTTGAATATTCAACAACACATCGTGCAATTAGAGAATTTAATGATTTTGACATATGTCTATTATGCAAGGACACCAAATTATTTGTTGGAAACATGTGAACTACTTCATTAAATAAATCTCTTTATGTAGGATGCAACCTAGTATTAGCCCGAGACATAATAAAGTCACAATCTTCAAGAACAGGTTCTACATTTATTATGTTATTGAGGACTCTACAAAAACAATATTGTTTCTCATTATTCCCTTGTTGGCGAAAGATTGTGTCAAGAGTGACAAAAAAGTTGAATTTGTTCCACAAGTATTTCCCTGTTGTATTACCTGCATAAAAGGCTTATCTCTGACAGGAGGCAGTTGGCTAAGGTCACCCACAACGATGATAGATCTCCCACCAAAAGGACAATTCTTTTTCTCTAGAAATGCTTCTCGTAATTGAGCATCTATTTGCATAAACAACCTTGCTCCCAGAAAGCTCATTTCATCAATCAATATATATCTAACATGTCGCATTTCTTCTGGGAATACTGCAAGTGACTACCCCTATAGTCCCTACATATCTTTAAATGGGATTTTTAGAGCAGAGTGTATTGTTTTTGCATGTATATTAAAAGAAGCTATTCATGTTGGTGCAAGAAGAAGCAAAGAGCTTCTTCCATCACTTGGCGAATTAGAAAGAGATTCCAAAATACAATGGATAAGGAAAGACTTCGCAGTTCCTATAGTGCCCTGAATAATAAGAAGAAGAGCTTCAAGACTTTCATATTCAGCAAAGTGCCTTAACACAATCTAAAAAGAAAGCCTTTGCTTTTTCGACAAAGAATTTGGAGATGCAAATGTTATGTTTGAAAGGTCAGCAATATCACCTGCTGGATTTTCATTCCTTATAAAATTAGTAACTTCCTCTACAACATCGTAAAAAATAGTTGTACTTTCCCAATCAAAGGATATATCAAAGTCCCTTCGACCAATAGTGTGAAGATCAAAAACATTCACATCGTTTGGTGGAACCAAAATGAGAGAAAATCTGCCATTCTTAAAAATAGTCTTGAACATTCATTTCATGGTTAGAAAAATCACCATGTTTTTCATCTTCAATATTGTCTATAATTGATTGGTGTCAATCAACATGCCATGCTTGATATCAAAAGTTCCTCCAACTTTCAATAATAACTTCAGTTGAAAGGCTAATTTATACAGAAATGTCACGAAATGTCTTGTACAATAGAAATGCTGACCAACAAAAGGTTTCAAATTCCGCTGGAGCCTCACCGGGAATAGAATAAAACTGTGGACAAACCTCAACAATAGCATGAACATCTCTAGCCTTGCATGGATCTTGTTTACACTTGCTATCAAATGTCCAAGATCTTTTTGTTTCTATAAAATATAGATGTTCAAGGAAAAAAGGTCTCTTCTGATAATGTTGAACAAAAGTATTCTCAGATGAGAATTGCAAGCCATCCCTTGATATTTTCCTAAAAAGCTTTCTTCCAACATTTAAGGAAACAAATTTCTGACTACAAAAAACAAGAGGTAGCTTATTGAACATATGGCATGTTTCTTGTGCTCCAATGTCACGGTCAACAATCGTTTCTACAAGAAACTTTCTGTATGCACATAAAGCACGATCCTCAAAGCCAATAGAATTTGAAATTCTAGTTAACATATGATGATAACTTTTAGACCTTTTTTCTTCTTTTGATTCATACTTAGCAATGTATTTCAACACAGCATAGTAAGAAAGCACTGGCTGGCAATCAACATTTGCACGCCACATTGTTATAAGGTCAATGTTATGTACATTATGCCTATCATCATTTCTTGCTAGCTCATATTTTTTTCTTCCTTGATCATCTATGAACAATCTTGATTCACCACAAAGATCCCATGGAGCATTGTAACGACATGTTAGAATAGCACCCTTTTTGCACAAACAAGAATCCACAATACACTTTGTGTGCCTTTGGACACAGTTTGACAATTCTTCGTAATCATTATGAGGATTACAAGAGAAAATATGACCAGTATTCAACAGGCAAGGGTTATCATTGAGGCTTTTAGGAACCATTATGTTGCGACAATGTATTTCGAGTAGATTCCATGCAATTACATCTTTGTCGAAGAAAATCTTTGCAAGTTGTACATCAGAACTAGTTGACTAATCAAGTATTTCCATGTGAGGAGCACCTTCTAATCTTAGGAAACCACAGATATGCGCTGAACCTCTGTGTTGCCACTCATATGTGAAATAAATAAACATATAGTTACTACAAACAATATAAATAGAATCAAAATAAAAGTTGAAAAAGTATAGAAAAAAAATTTAACATAAACCTATACCAAAAGTCTTTAGCTTTAAGGTATTTTTGGATAAATTCCTCTCGAAAAATATTGAATCTATGGTGCAAAAATGCCACAACAATATGACGTTACTGGATAACATTTTGAATTTTCATATGATGCTCATTTGAAGATTAAGAATGTGAATGTATGGACATGAGGTTATGCAACTCTGGCCACTTTGTGTTAGCTGCACTCAAAGTAAACAATAAAGATGGACATCCTAACTGAGTAATCATGTTCATCAATTCAAATCGACACTTAGTCCAGTATGCCCTTGTACCTCTTAGAGAAGAATCAAACCGCATAAGATGCTCAACCAACTTATTATTTGGTAAATCAGATAGTTGGTGATGTAACTTCTCAACTGTTGTAGGTGAGTTATCATGTAAATGTTTCTTTGAAAAACTGCAGCAGTTGCTTGGCACTAATGTCGCATTATCATGTTTAATAGGTAATATCAAAATGGAGAATGGCTTCCAAATCTCCGATCATAGTACCTAAGAAGATGCAATGCATACTTATGAACTTCAACACTACAAATACATGGTTTTAACCAATCAGCATCACTAGTTGGGAACAATGTTGGGAATGCCATATCGAATATCCCCTCTGTATTATATTCATTCACTGGAGAGGTTCCAATAGTTGGCCAATACATGTCTTGAACATGTGAAGAATTAACAATATCAAGAAATGCTCTAATTTCTTCCACTTCTCTGTGTTCATTTGGTAGGCGAAGAACAAAGGAAGAAGGATGAGAGGGAAAATGCTCAACATGAAACTCTTCATTATTAGTTTCATTCATCTTAGATTCTCCAATATGACAATCAACAAATTTAAGCGTTGAGGAGACATCTGTTGATCTTTTGGGCAGAGCATTCAATGACCATAATCAATTACAACATCTCGATAGTATTGATCACGATGGATTTTGAAAAGTAATGCATCCATCACTCGAGATATTTTCACATAACATTCATAATATTTAGACTCAGTGCCATGTCTCCTCAGAATTAGAAAGTCAATATCTTCAACGCATCCGGGAAGGCTTCGTATGATTGTAGAAATAACTTGAGGAAAGCTAATTGTATGACCACTATACTTATATTGCCCACCTCGAGCATGTGTCACTTGCAAAATGGAATTTACATGTGCTATTACAATTTCTTCAACTTAAGTAAGAACTCTTAAAATATGAGGTTGCTTAGCAAGATCAATGTTATTATATCGAGAAAAATGATGGGCTCCTCTTTCACTCTTACATCATCTGCAAACTAGTCCTTCAGTATGTCTAACAACAAGGATTCCGAGATATGATTCTTGGCAAATGTGTCACATCTGGACAACTGACAAGATATCTATCTTTTCTTGAAAACTTTTATGCACTTCAATCATGTTTTCATCAAAATGAATACGATCTCTACTCACCAAACCATGTTGAAAACCATTTCGATGAGTAAAATCTCTTCTAACATTTACTTAATCTTCAAGAACATGAGATTCCCTTCACAAGTCTAAAGCACGTGGAATGCATCTATGAGAATGTATTTCCAAATTTATGTTGTGCATTTCGCAAATCTGAGAGGATGTAAAGGTCTCTTTGTCATAAAATACTTTAAAATTTAATTTGAAACTAACTATAAATGAAGAAAATGAAAAAGTATCAAATGCATTCAAAATTTACCTTTTTGTCTTCAAGTGGATGAGGGTTATGAGATGGTTTCTCTTGGGTTCTAGGAACGGTGGACGGAACATTTTTGGATGTATTTGATTTTCCTCTATTCAAATGAGTTGTTTCCTATTTCAAAAAAATAAAATACGTTATAAAACTAAATGTCCAAAAAGGAAAGATTCAAATACTGAAAATAAATCAAATACATCTACAATAGTTTTAGAATTTGATATTTTGGATTCCAATTGGCCAACCTAATGAGATGACATCATGGTTTCTCCATGAAATGTTAGAAAACACAATTTCAAGGCAACTGTAAATGAGAAAATGAGAAAAATATCAAATACACTCATCATTTACTTTTGTTTGGTGATGTGGATGAATGTTATGAGATAGTTCCTCCTCACTTCTAACATCAGTAAATGTAACATTTATGAAGTTAATTTGTATGCCCCTATTGGAATGACTTCATTCATATTAAAAGAAGATAAATGATGCCATAAAATTCATTGTTTAAGCAATTAGAAATTTTAAAAATGAAAAGAAAATCAATAACACTGAAAATTTACATTAGTCCGGAATGTAGCTGAACAACCACTATTGCAGTAAAAACCAAAATATAATTATGTTACCTCCATTGTGCCACATAAAATGCTATCAGGGATGATTGATTCTCTCGGTGGGACCACATTACTTTGAGAAGCGAGATTTGAAGGTCTTTTGTTTCGAGCAGCTGAATACAAATTATCAAACAAATGGCCAAGTAAATTATCATTCAAATCATCACACAAAATGTCATCATTACCTCGACCATGGCTTATTTGCGACCTTTGGCCATCAAAACATGAAATTGGACACACATAATGGTTAGGGTGGACATTTGCATGCAGAATATCGATATGGCATCCTTCCCGATTCTAAGATGTTTCCCAAACTTTATGAACATTTTCTGAAGAGTATTGAACAACAAGACTATGCTGAGGAGGAGCATATCTTGATATTGAACTATCAACATGAAATGTTCTTTCCATTATATCATCCATACTACGATAGTTACAAGGAACTATAGAATCATTTTTAAGAGTGGCTTCACTCGTTTTTCGCTTATATGCAGCTCCCCTACGCTCATTTATCGCAACCTTATTTTGTTGATACCGCAAACATTGACTTTCATTAGACCTCTCACGTGATTGTGATGACAAAGTTCTTTTCCTTGCACGAATGCTTGTGCCTTCAGATGACATGTCTACAATGAATAATAATTATTCATTATGCAATCATAAACATGGAACATAAAAATTGTATATGTTATTTTTTTTCCAACCATATAAACTTATGAAAATGTATAATGCTTTTTCCAAATGCCTAAAAACAAAAACAAAAAATTTCAAAATGGAAAAAAAAGCAAATGAATTCTTCCAAATGGCTCGAATAAAAAAAGAAGTCTAAATTTCCATGTATCATATTATAATCAAAATGGAACCCATACTATTATGACAAAAGAATCTAAAAATTTGGAACTATATATACTATCAAAATATAAATATAAATATTAAAATGAACATAAACATATAAAACTGTTTGAGAATCAATGACAAAAACCATTACAAATATAATGTATAACATAAATCATAGAAATTATAATTATACAAACAAAGAAAAAATCATAACATCGAGAAACATCTACATGTAAATAAGAAAACTATAGTGGAAACAATATTACATATTTTACATCACAAATATTGATACAAACATAATTTTAAAGTATTACCATAAAGACACATAGTATGTATAGAGGAAAAAAATGTAAATATTTTCCACAACCAAAGAGAGTATATAAAATGGAAGCATTTATAAGAACTCCTAAGAATACAAATATCCTAAGAATGCATCACCATATCCAATGGTGGAATGTCATCAACAGAATCCATACGGGTAGCAATTGCAAAAACATCTCCATACTCAATTAGATCATTGGAGTCCTCTTGTGCTGGGTACCAAAACTGAGACATCTACTCATTAGCTCAATTATCAATATCTATTGGAAAGCAGATGCGAGTTACCATGTCATATAATATGAAAGGAACTTCACTGCAATTGTATATAAGAACCAGACCATGGATTGTTTGGAACAGAAGATAGCCAAGACATTTGCTATTTATATCTACAGAAATTTCTTCCAACAACTTCCATCTGAAACCCCAATCATCTTCAAAGTAGTCAATTCTTCATTCAAAACATGGTTGACCAAATTGGGAATGATCTAATTCTTCAATTGACCATACAGAAGTGGACGCATCATTGACAAGGCATATCAACTGATTCATGTATATTACTAATGACATACAATGTATGTCTCCGATTGGAACAAATGAAAAAACCCACTTGTTATGAAACCAGCTCAAGAAAATATAGAAAAGATAGATCAACGCCTTAGAATTCAACCTCTTTGAGGGGGAATCCTACTTTACATTACATAAATGAACAATTCTTGGATGATACAAATGACAAAACCTCCTTTCTATATATAGGAGTCTAAGGAGTCACAATATAACCCAGCCTACGTAACAATAATAAATAAAGCCACAAAAATAACAATAGAGGGATTCTATGGGGCACAGTAACAACAATATGGGGGAAATAGGGGCACAACAATATTAATAAGGGGTACAACTACCATAGTAATGGGGTAATCACTAGTATTATAGGGAACCAACATGCCCCTCCCCTTCAAAAAAAATGTTGTCCTCAATGCTTGAGTAGTTCTAGATACTTCTGTATAAAATTCTCATCCTCCCATGTGGAATCTTCTGCAGTTAAGTTCTTCCACTTGATAAGATACTCCAAAATTGATCAATTTCGTAGTTGTCTAGATCTTGTTTCTGTGACTGCTTCCGGTTCCAATATAATTTTTCCTTCCTCGTCAAGTTCTGGAAATATTGTTTGAACTGGGAGCTTGTCGCCTATAACCTTCATTAAACATGAAACATGGAAAACTGGGTGCAATCGAGAAGCTGCAGGAAAGCTCCAATTTGTATGCCATAGTACCAATCGTTTGCAACACCTTGTACGGACCATAAGACTTTGGTGATAATTTATTATCCTTCTTAGCTTGCTTGAGGGACATTTGATTATA
>APFE030540275.1:11968-27647 GCA_000404065.3 Pinus taeda | reverse complement strand
GCATTTTGCCCAGCTCATTGAGATACTGATAAGCTATAGGAAGGGTGGTGCTCATAGCTTCAAATTGTGGCTGGATAAGCAACTGACTAATCCTGGAAATCTGAGCACTGGACAACTTTCCCCCTTTCGTTATCAAGTCATGGATGGACAGAGGAGTTAGGGGTTTTGTGGTGTGAAAGTGGAGCATTTCATTGATGGCCTCAGGGGTGATATGGAACAATACTGAGCCTGAGGGGCTGAGGACGGCTCTCTGACAGGGGTCATAACTCGACCTGCATTGATTTATCAAGTCTGGGAGGACATTGACTTGAGGAAGGTTGTAAATGGGTATGTGGGAGTCCCAAATTCCTAAGGTATCAGCCCCACTGAGATATTGGGCCTTTAACTCATTCAACCGGTGAATATTGAATTTGGCTGTCATGGCCATGGAGTCTAACATCTGGTAATCTCTATCACCCAGGGCCTTCCACTCTAGCTCTCTGTGTGGGGAGTTCAGAGGCTGAACATTCAGGGCTACTGGTGTTTCCATGGCTGGGTATTACTTGTGAGTTTGTACTGAAACTGGCTTTAGTGGGCAGGAGAACACAGAGGGCTAATTTTGCAAAAGTAAAGCCAATTGTAAGGGTAAATGAGGCAACTATGGTGACAAATGGCGTAAAATGCTTAAAGGGAGTTAATTTAGGGACTGCAGGGACTGGCAACTCTGTTCTTCTAGTGAATTATGCCTTTCAGGTTTTCAGTCCACGACTGCACGGACAGAGTGTGAATTTAGGAAAAGGTGACTGTATATGGGTTTAGCGGGTGAAATTCGACCCTACCACTGTAAAGGGATGCTGGTTTACCGGGAATTTACTGGTAAATTGGTTGCAATTACTCTTGTTAATTGAGTGCTGTAGAATTATGGACAGAAGCAAGCTTTGAGGGGATTCTTTGGGAAAATACCTGGTGAATTGCCGACAATGGTCGCAAATGCAGGTGGGTGGGAGGCGACATCGTCCTTCAGGTTGATTTTTTGCAGGTTGGCGACAGGTGGTCGTAAATTACATGCAGAGGTGAGCAGTAGTTCAGTTTGCAAAAGTGAGAAAAAACGCGAAAATTGGCTAAAATATGGGCTTTTTGGGTATTGGCACGCTTTTTGGATGACGTCATCAGGTGGGGTCAGGGTCGGGTGACGTCAGCATGATGTCACCAGGTGACGTGGCAGTCTATGGGCGGTCCACGGGGATTGCACAGGTGGCGAACACGTCGGAGCGTTGGCGGGCGGGGGTGCTGACAGGGCGCCGGGTGGAAGTGACGTGGGCGGGCGTGGCGCTGGCGTGGGCAGGCAGTATAGTTGAGTGGTAAGTGGGTTTTCTCGGACCGCCTTCTATACGGTCGCGGTATTGTCAGAAGGCGACCCGAGAAAATCTGGGGGTGACGCGTGGCGGAGGCCTGACGTCACCCTCTGACAGTTTCTCGGGTGGTATCTTTCGGTCATGGAGGCCCGTCCGATATGCATGTGGGCCATCAGATGGGAAAGCCCAGATCCGACGGTCCACGGGTTGATAAGTTGCAAGAACGATATGGAAGGCGGGCAACATAAAATATTAATATTTTTGGAAATACGAGCCCGGCGAAAACATTAGCAAAAGTGGGTTTTCGGGTTGTTTTGCAGAGTTACGGGTTAAATGGATTTTTACAAAGGTTAACTTGCAAAGCGGGTTTTTGGCTAATTAATTCGAGCAAGTCCCGAATTAATCCCAGGATTAATTATTTAGCACTCTTTGGGTCGTGCTCAAATGTTTTTAGCGCTTGAAGACATTGAAAATCATACATAGAGCTATAATGCTTGGGGGAGGGGATAGTTATATTTTTTGGGTTTTTTGCCAAGTTTTACATAGTAATAGGGGAATGGGGGTATGGGGAGTTAAATAGTAATAGGTTAGTAGTTAATATGAGTGAGAGGGGTGGATGGGGGGGGTGGAATACTAAGTTTTGTTTATATGAAATCAACTTAGTTTTTTGGAAGTAGATCAAAATGAAAAGAATATTTGTACAAGAAATGTGGCTCTTAAAGAGACTAGGACCAACAACAGACTTTGACTTTCTTTGTGAACATGGGTGGCATAGGGATGTTAGTCATGAATGTGGATAGGGGTGGATTTGGAAGTAGACATCTCCATTAGCTTTTGCAAGACTGCTGCAAATAGGCCATTTGTACTGGCACCATTTTTACCTTTGCTTAGGCTAGTGAAATGCCATGAACCATGCTTCTGCAAACCCCCTTTGCCTACCCACTCTATTGCCTAGCATTTTTTTGTTACTCCAAGGAGGGTGCACTTAGACTTGCAAACCCTTCTGTGCCTTTTCTTTTCCTTTGGCTTTTTCTTTTGATTTTCTATCTAAAGCTACCCTTATTGCTTCCAAGGCCCCAAATTAAACAGTTGGGAACCTTCATTCTCTACCTATCTACTTTACCTGCCAAGATTGAGCTGTTTGGACAGGTTTCTTTCTCTAATCTACAACAAAAATTGAAACATGGCATGACCCAGCTTAGGCTGTTGGATCACCCATTCTGAGGTAAGGCAACATCAACCAAATGTAGGTATACTTTCTCTACAAAAATATGAGATCTTTGTATCATCAAAGTAGATCATATTGGCACTTCCCCTGCCAATCATGAAAAATGAAACCTATTGGTATAGGTAGCTAACAAGGCATTAGATGCCTTGGCTAAGTTGGGAATTGTTGTTCTCAATGTTGTGCATGCTGTGCACGAATAAAGGAAGTTCTCTTAAACTAGATCTTATGATATCTGGTAATTATGTTGTGATCATGATTATGCTGATGCTTTTATATGTATATATATCTATGTATGTATTCCATTGTATGTCATGGTCGTCAGGGATCATGATTGTTTTATGCTGATGTTTATATGTATATATGTATGTATTTCATTGCCTGAAAGGGTCGCTAGGAATCCTTCTTGTGGAGGAATGATTGCTTATGCAAGTGAATGACATGAAGAGGTTCATGGTTTATGAGGAATCAAGTGTGAAGAGTAGACATGACAGATCTATGAGGTCAATATCATGTGGTTATGACTTGATACTATGTGTTTATGCTATGTCTATGTTTATGCTATGGTAGGTAATGATGAGGGATACATCAATATAATGAAAGCATTGTGATCTCTGGCATGTTGGGATAAGTACAGACAATCAGAAGATACTAGAGGAAATGTTTCTTGGTAGAGTCAGTGTGTGGTCTTTGGATGTGCAGTACTACTATTGTGTATATGTTGTACCTATGGTGTTGCATACATGTGGTATGGTGTGCATGTTGTATATGTGGTGCTATGTACAGATGGTGTTATGCACATATGGTATATGCGGTGCTGTGTACATGTGTTATATGTGGTGCTTTGTAAAAATGGTGTTGTGTACATGTTGTATATGTTGTGCTGTGTACACATTGTACATACACTGTTGTGTATATATGGTGCTGTTTGCATGTTGTACATGCGGTGCTGTGTACATGTGGTTCTATGTACATGTTGTACTGTGGTGTTGTGTGCATGTGGTGTTGTGTACATGTGGTACTATGTGCAGGTGGTTCTGTGTACATGCTGCGCAGGTGGTGATGTGTACAAATTGTGCAGGTGGTGCTATGTACATGTGATTTTATGTACATGTTGTGAAAGTGGTGTTGTGTACATGTGGTTATGTGTACACGTTGTGCAGGTGTTGCCGTGTATATGTGGTGTTGTGTACATATTGTGTAGGTGGTGCTATGTACATATGGTATTGTGTACATGTCATACATGCTGAGTTGTGTACATGGTGTGTTGTGTTATGTACACTATGTAATCATTGTATTGTGTCATGTATATTAGTAGTGTTGTACTCTGTGTACGTACACTAGTAGAAAATGAGCAATTAGTGACTAGGTGACTAAGAAAGTTAGTCACCACAACTTTTCCAAGTGAAATACTACAAAAATTGGGCAATCTTAAGTGACCGAACTAAAAACGACTAACATAAATCACTAATTTAGTCTCGGGTTAAAATATGTGACTAGATAATAAGTAATACAACTAAAAATGACTAACATGAATGAATAGTGTCTAAGAACAAAAATACAACTATCTAACAAGTACTACAATAATATGAATCAATTTTTTATGTTAGTCATCTTAATTGTGTCAAGTAATCTAAAGTTACAAGTGATAGGGGATTGAAAGGTTGTTAAAGATTGGTTGAAAGGTTATCCTTCCTTAAACACTTCTTCATCCTCACATGGTGTATAGATGAGCCAATTTTGCATTATTTATCTCTAATAATTTGTAATTTTAAAATTATTTTTAATAAAAATATTTTAATTGTGTTTTTTTTTTTTTAATCAATTCATGAATCTAATTGGATCTAGTTCATTGAAATTAATTTGAAGGGAAATTTTATTTTTTAAGACTATAAATATCAAGTAAAAACTAACTTTAAATTTCATATTAAAATACCTAGATCTATCTTAACCCAAATCTATAAGTACTGAGGGGTCCAATTTCTCGAGGTGCAAACTTTTTTTTCTAGTGCAAAACTTGAGGAAATGTTTGCACCTCGAGAGATTGGATCTCTCTCGGTACTTTATATTTATAGGGTTAATATAGATCTAGGTTAGTTATATAATACTATATAATATCTATATTTGTATTTGTCTATTTTCTATTCCCTCTCTCTATCTCACCCCCAAACATACACACACACTCTCTCCCTCTCTATCTATATCCTTCTTTCTATTCCCTCCTTCTCTCCTCTCTCCCACACTCTCTATCCATGACTCCATTTTCACCCCCTCTCTCTTCACCTTTCTTCCTCTTTGATTTTTTTGGTTCCCTCCCTATCCTACCCCCTCCAATTCCATCTGTCTCTCCTCATATCTATCTTCCTTCCTCTCTATCCCTTATCTCCCACCTCCCTCTATCTCTCCCCCCAAATTACTCTCCCTCTCTCTCGCTTAATTCCAACTCTATCACTATCTCCCCCCTCCCTATCCTTCTCCATCTTTATGTCTCCATCTCTCTCCCTTCCCCTTCTCTCCCTATCTATATCCTCTCCTCTTATTTCTCTTCACGCCTCTCCTCTCTCCCTCACTCTCTCTCCATCTCTCCCTTCTCACTCCTCTCTCTCTCCACCTCTATCTCTCTATGTATTTTTTCTTTCCTCGCTCTCTCCCCCACTCCAACTCCATTTCTCTCTCTCTCCTCTCTCTTCCTTCCTCTCACTCCCTTTCTCCCACCTCACTCTCTCTCCTCCCCATCACTCTTTCTTTCTCTCTCTCTCTCCCCTCCAACTTTTTCACTATCTCCCTCCCTCTCTCTGCCCCCTCCCCAACTCTCTCTTAAATTTGATGACATTGTATTGTGTTTAAGAAATTATCTAAATTAAAAAGACTTAATTGTTTGTAAAATATTAAACCTATATTTTGGATCAATCATGTTAAAAAAAATAAAATACAAAAAACTTTAAGTCAGCACAATATTTAATCTATTATAATAGTTAATTTGCTGTTCTATCCCCCCAGATCCTTAGATAAGGTGGATATATATATATATAATAATATATATATATATAATTATAATATATATATATATATATAAATTATATATATAATATAATATAAAGAACAAACATATAACAATCTTAGCTAATTTTATTAAAACTTAAATGTAATATTTTGCTTCTCTCATCCTTGGATCCTATATATATATATAAAAACAGCATAGATCCATCTTAGCTTAATTTATTAAACCTTAATTTAAATTTCTATGGGAATATTTTTAGTAGTCGTGAGGAGATAGAAGTTTATATATCTCAATGGTAACATTTTCCCTTTAGATTTAATTAAAAAAATGTTGTAAAATTAAATAAAATAAAATATTTTTACTATGAAATAAGTTATGTTTTTTTTGCATGTGGTATTGATAAGCCATGGTATTGGCCCATGGTATTGTAACAAAGCCTATTTACAAGCTAATATCAATGGTAAAGTGAGGGTGAATATCAATGGTTAACAATCTTGTCATATTGTTATAAAATATTTTGATTGTGAAATAATTTTTTTTTGGGCATGTGGTATTGATAATCCATGGCGTTTTCCCATGGTATTGTAACAAATGCTATTTTTTACAATTTCATAATATCTACCTTAATGTGGGGGTGAATATGCACTGTTAAGAATATTGTCATATTGTTATAAAATATTTTGGTTGTGAAATAAGTTATGGTTTTTGGACTTGTAGTATTGATAAGTCATGATATTGGCCCATGGTATTATAACAAAACCTATTCACAAGTTAATAACAAGATTAAAATATAACAAATTGAATTTTATTACTTTTATTAATTTAACTTTTTATTATTAATTGAGGTCATATTTAAATTTTTACACTCATCCCAATATCATTTTAAACTTATTCTTCTTCTTTTTAACGTAGCGTCTTACGCAAAAAATAACAAATTCTTATTAAAAATAAATCATTTAACCCATTTTCAATTTATATATTTTATTTTATATTATCAATATTTCTTTTGCTTTTTCCATTATAAATATTTCTTTTCTTTTTCATTTCCAGTTTAGCATTTCTAGTTTACTGTTGGGTTCAAATAAAATATTCACAGATTATAACATCACATTGTAGCACTGCATTTTTCTTTGCCTTGTCTATATCTGCGTGGAAATGCTAGAAGAAGGAATACCATCAACGTGATATATGGATTTCATGGGATTCGAACCCCAGATGGAGTTTGCATGGGAAACACTCGAGGAGAGCATCAACGATTAGATGGAGGAAGGGCAAGGTCATTCAGAATGGAGATTTTGGTAATTTTTACATGGGTATGAATTTGGACTTTGGAGAGTTCTTCCTTTTTACTAAAGATGATTTTTGTTCTTATGGGTAAACAATTTCAAGGGTTTATATGATCATAGCATAAATTTTATCTAGAGTTGAGAGTTTAATTATTATGATAATGCAGATCTTGAAAATTTTGGTAATTTTTACATGGGTATGGATTTGGACTCTGAAGAGTTCTTCCTTTTTACTAAGATGATTTTTGTTCTTATGGGAAAACAATTTCGAGGGTTTATATGATCAAAGCATAAATTTTATCTAGAGTTGAGGGTTTAATGATTATGATAATGCAGATCTTGAAAATTCTGGTAATTTTTACATGAGTATGAATTTAGTTCTTCCTTTTTACTAAAGATGATTTTTGTTCTTATGGGTAAACAATTTCAAGGGTTTATATGATCAAAGCATAAATTTTATCTAGAGTTGAGGGTTTAATGATTATGATAATGCAAATCTTCATTCCAGCCAACAATTCATGAAAAGACAATGCACAAGTAAGTATTATTGCATGTCTTTATTGAGATTTTGGTAATTTTTACATGGGTATGAATTTGGACTATGGAGAGTGCTTCCTTTTTACTAAAGATGATTTTTGTTCTTATGGGTAAACAATTTCTGATCAAATCATACATTTTATCTAGAGTTGAAGGTTTAATGATTATGATAATGCAGATCTTGATTGTGGCCAACAATTCATCAAAAGACAATGCACAAGTAAGCATTTTGCATGTCCTTATTGTACAAAGGGTTTATTTATTATGATAATACAGATCTTGATTACGGCCAACATTTCAACAAAGGACAACGGACAAGTAAGCATTTTGCATCTCCTTATTGTACAGATCAATTCGCTCCTCCCTAACTTTTCTAGGGTCAGAATGCATGAAATTTTATTTTTTCTTTTCACCTTTTTTTAGTATTCGATTGTTTGTGTAATGGAATCTACCATGCCCAAATTCAAAGGGCTTGAGCGATGCAAGAAAATTTTCTAGTAGGATGCAAGTGATATACCTTCCTCAAACTTTGTTACATGAAATTAAGATTTCTTGTAACAATGAAAATAAAATATTTTATGTTTCATCCTTAGATTCTGATATGAATGCCTATAGTTTTAAACCATGTTACTATATTTTAAGTAGAATATACTTAGATCCATTAAACCTTACAACTCTCCAAGGTTTAAGTTAACTTCAACTAAAAAGAATGAACTTGAATGACTTTTACAATTTAGATTCAATCCTTACAGATAATGATACAAATGGAAGAACCCAAATGGTATGATAACTTTTACCCACCCATCAATTTCCAAGACCTTTCCTATTATTTTGAACCTAAACAAAGAGAGTAGAAGAAGAAGAGGAGCCTAGATGAGGTGGACCCTGACCTGCTTGATACTTTTCAAAAGTTGGGCATGCCCTTGTCTAGAAGAAGAGATTGACCAACATTGTTTTAGATGTTGTTTTTGACAATGGTTTCATTGCTACCATGCATAGGTAGACTCTATAGACAGTTGATGCTATCTTTTGTTCGTTACAAGAGGTAATTTGAGAGTACATTTATGTAGTTAGGAATTAGCTTAGCAGGGTTGTTCCTCCTGCTAATAACTACTATGCTGCATTGTATTTTTTTTTAGTGATAGTTCCTTCTATTAAATCCCCAAGCACACTTTGTCACCCATGGAAATATCCACTTATTTCCGGATGAATGAGATAGAGACCAAGTCGTTTGAGAGGACTCTTATTGTTGTAGATGAGAGGAGTTTTGTGAGGTGAGAGGATTTCTGTGACATAAATTGAAGCATGCACTACACCATTTTATGACACCAATCATCTCCATGCCACAGTAGTGGATCTCTATTGCACCGAGGGAGCAACGATAAAGTATTCCACTGTAAATAATTGGTCTGTCAGGGACGAGGAATGCAAATGTGGGATTTATAATTTTTATTACGAAAAGAGGTTTGTGTGATGGAGACAAATCCTACAGGTAAATCATATCATTATATTTCTATGAAATCTCATAATATGTTCAATACGGAAATATGTATGTACTCTTGAATTTATCTATGTTGTAATAAGATCAAGAATAAAGTTGTAATTGCAAATAATTGGGATCTACCATGTAAATTTACTTTACTACATGGAATTCTTGATTTGTTATATCCCAACTAGTTAGGGTTGAATTTATTTTTGTTGTAATCAGATTAAGAATAAAGTTGTCATTTTAATCACTGAAATATACCATGTAAAATTTAATGACTACATGAAATTGTTTATTTGTTAGAGCCCAACTTATTAGGATTATGAAGAGTCCTCTTTCATAACAATATTTATGAATGCTCTATTCTTGCTCACAAATAATTACATATTACAGAAAGGTGGAAAATAAATGAGATGCAACTGAATAGTTTATGTTTTAAAATGTGTGGAGGGAGTATAAAATCATTTTCAGTCGCGTTCAAATATTTTGGAGCACCCACGAAAGTGCTTCAATTTCCTCCTAGTTAATTCCATTTCTACTGTCCCAATGCTTCTAGAAGTCCTTCTCCAAAGTGATCCCTTAACTATCTTGGAGGGAAATTGATTACTTGATTGGAACCCACATATTAAAATTTTATTAGGAGCAAGGGATGAGAAAGCTTCATATTCTTCAATGTATTCTGAAAGTTAAAAGCATATCGAACGATTTCCTTTATGTTTAATTGATACGACAATCACTCGACAATTTATTAGGATTTTGAGACCTTTTTCAATGATTTTTTTGTTTTTGTTTGAAAGTTATGTTCTCAATTAAAGAAACTAAAGAAAAGGTGAAAATGATGTAATGGAAGGATTTTTTGTTTTAGTGCTTAAGAATGCTTTGCTAATGTGAAGAGCTTGGTATTTTCTTGACTCAAGATTAGTCACATTTGACTTCCTAGCATTTCTTTTAATTTCATTTTTGTTGTGTTTAAATTACTATCCTTGAAGTTGGTGATCTACTGTGTGTGTAGTAGGAAGTATTAAATACTAAGCACTCTCAAAGGTGATATTGATGGATGACTAACTTTAAATGACCCTACTTGACACTTTAGTAATACATGATCATGCAAAGAAATTATTAATCAATATTAAAGGGAAGATGATTAACGTCCAATGTTTCTTGTCTTGTCATATAATTACTGCATTTTGGCCCCCAATAATATATTTGAGGCTATGTTTTGGTTGTTACTTGTGGAGCTTCCCTTTGGCTCAGAAAAACATCGAGGATAAATGTCCATTGCATTGACATTGGAAATCATCAAAGAGGAACTTGCCAAAATCAGTATAGGACATGAGATCAATTAGTACAATGAGCGGATAACACTAGAGAAACGATGAGGCACCATAATTTCTTGTGTATTTAGATTCACTCGAAATTAACTAGTCACAAAAAGTACTTTTTTTTTTCCAAATATTTTCATGTATACATAAATACTAAAAACACAATTTTAGACTAATTATTAAAACTAAAAATTCTCTGATAGTCATAATTTATAATTAAATAGTATAATATGATTAATACTATTGGACACAACTATAGGGTCCGACTGTAAGGGGCATTGTGACAATATATGTACATTTCTCATTGTATTAGACAATCATCTCTCAGAGTGTGATATCCATCCAACAAAATGTACTCCAAGAGGCCATTGTGGGATTGAAATTTTTTCTTTCAGTGGAATAGTGGTGATATATTTTCTTAGGCCTTACTGTTCTTCTTCCCTAAGGTTTTGACACTACTCATAGCTAGCACCTTCATTCAACCAAGTGAGGTACTCATCTTGGAAAGTTGAATCATTTTGTCTCCACAATCCAATAGGATGTTGGATCAATCTCATGATCCTAAACACATAGGTCATAAGCTCGATAAACTTTTACTGTGGGAAAAGAATATCCTAATTTAAGGAACATGACTCTTTTAGAACAAGCAATAAGGATATTTTTTACACTGATATTTTTTTTTCCATTTATTTTCACAAGTTATTTGTTGCATGATATTTTTAACATGTAACTTAGTTGGTATGACTGTGCCTAAGGTTTTGTTGAAGATTGAATACTAAGTTCCTAAGGTGTTATTTTCTATGGTGACGTTTTATTTATTTTGTTTATACATGTCATTTAGCTGCATAGTGGCCACCATCGAATGTTGAAGTATATGTTGCATAAATCTTTTATAGTCTACTTTATTTTATATTCAAGTATTCATCGATTTTCATGTCTTATACTCTGCATTGTATATTCTTTCATTTTTAGGAGAGGAACTCAATATTGATGGTAATAAGCAACAATTGAAGAAAGAGGAGAACAATAACACTGGAGCGACAAATGAAAAATGAGAGAGAGAAGAGAATTTGTCTAGTGATACCCTTAGAGCCAATATCTTGCATGAGACACACTCATAGAGACTGATGGTCAAGCCTTCAGATTTGGTGAATTCACTTGCAATGCTTTGGCAACACAATGATAATGTTTTGAAATGATAAAACAATATTTCATGTGTAAATTATAGTCCAATCGATATTAAGTTGGAAACTCATATTGTAATACTTGATATTTTATATAATAAAATTTATATGGTTGAAATTATTTTTATTTGCACTTGATATTATTTAGTCTTGTAATTAACATATGTAACTTTGCATTATCATATTAGATAAACATGCACATTGTATGATGTTTTTTTAAAATTTAGTCGCAAAATCATACTAATTGATTTATGTTGATTAATAATAAATACATAAAATCAATCTAAAACTACTAAATTAGTAGTTTATATTAATTAATGATGAACATGAATAACATGGATATATGGTTGAATTAGTCGTTTATAATGATTATGAATGAAATTAAATAAAATGAATAGAAACTACTAAATCATTCGTTTATATAATGAATATGAAAATACCAAAATAATATAAATGACTGCTGCATATGATATTTTTTTTGATTAAAATGATGACTAAATTTTGCATATATATGACTATTAGTAGCTAATTTACAGTATCTTATAACACGACTAAAATTTAGTCTCTGGTCATTAATTAGTTTTAAATGATGACTAAAATTTGCATATATATGACTATTAGTAGATAATTTACATTATCTCATATCACGACCAACGTTTTGGTCATTAATTGGTTTTCTCGAGGATTCATATAGTAATATATTTTGTCATTAATTGCGACAATTAATGACTAAACTAATGAAAAATTAATGACCAAATTTATGACTAAATATACTACTAGATGGTAAAATTGAGGAAACCAATTAATGACTAAGCTAAAATGACTAAAATTTGGTCGCGTTATAAGATACTGTAAATTAGCTACTATTGCTCACCGACTGAAAAATGGTCGTTTATATGCAAATTTTAGTTGTTTTTTAGTAACTAATTGGTCATTTTGTACTAGTGGTATATGTATTGTGTGGTGTTATACACTGGGTGTAGGTGTATGTGTTATGTTGTATGCGGATGTAGGTGTATGTATTGTATTGTACACCAGATGTAGGTGTATGTGTTGTGTTGTACTCTTGGTGTAGATGTATGTGTTATATGTCAGGTGTAGGTTCATGTATTGCGTGATGTTGTATGCCATGTGTGGTTGTTTGCATCTAGTGTACACTATGTGTATGTGTACATGAGTGAAGGCACTGGGTAATAGCTGAGTGTGGCAACTGATTCAGTGTGTGTAAGGACAAAGAACTCAAGTAGAAGCAAAGGACTGATTGAAGGATAAGTATTGGTATTGTATTTCATTTTTATTATGCATGTGATCTATGACTATGATTTATGATGGTTGCATGTGATTTATGATTATGATTTATGATGGTTGAGTTTTGAGCTAACTGGATGTGATATGCTTATACATGATGATTTGATTGAAGGGCTAGTTTGACTTGTTGTGACAAGAAGTAAACAAAATTTCAAGTGTACCTTATTGACGGGCCATCAATGAGGTATGATTTAAATTTATTTAAATTTATTTTGACTCTAATGGGAGTTATGTGCTTGGTACAGGAAAGCATGGAAATGAATAGTTTGGCTGGTTGCAATTGGCTATTAAAGAATTAGCAATAACAAAAAAAGGAATTGGAACATGAAACAATATGTTGGTAAAGCACTTCAGGAGTAGGGCGATTGTCGGACATTGGTACCTAATAGTGTCATTGATTTCCATGCACATGCTATGACCTGTATGATGGTTTTGAGGTAGGGATATGCGAGGAAACCTTGTCAAGGGATGGACTTCCTGGGAAAGGGGATGTCAAGGAACTTGGAAGGCAAGCGACTACATGGAAGGGGGTTACCGTGTTGCCCGAGGGACTGTGTAGTAGGGAAGGGAAGGCTGGGGGATGAATTTGTTTTGGTCATTAGCATTTCCAGATAGAATCAAATGCACATTTGGAGTGTGACCTGAAACAATGAGGCAATAACTATTCATTGAGAGAACAAGTAGTGTAAGGATCATACTGTTGGATATTGGATGTAGACTTTGAATTTGGTAATGGATTCTAGACTTCCTGGGAAGGAGGTGAATCTTGGTATTACTTTGAGGGTGGAGGTGTGAGCCTCTAGATTCCCTTGTTACTTATGTGAGCTATGTATCCTTCATTATTTGCTGGTTGAGGCAAAGGAGTTTTGGTATATGTACTTATTTATGTATGGTTGTTATTGTAAATACCGTAATGAGCCGTGTTATAAAGCTCCAGTGAGCAGTATGTTGTTGTTATCACAATTTTAGTCAACAATTTTTAAAGAACTGAAAATGAGAGTGTCAGCGCCGATTGTAAAAAAATGATAAGGTTAAAGTGCTAACAACCAGAGTAGCAACACATTTTTGTAAAAATGGTTAGTTAAAATTTTTCTTTTTATTGTAAAAGGTAGTAACTTTGGGCTCGGTTTATGAATAGCTAGAAACAAATTTTTGAAAACCTAAGGATTTTTTTGTTGACAACGAGCCCATTAACAAAACCTCTCTTAGATTTTGCATATCTATCACGGTTTGAGATATTCAAATTGATATTTGAAGCTTATTTTTTCAAGAATTCGCTAGAATTAATCTTTTCTATTTTTAGAAAAATGCCTAATCAACTTTTAGTTGGAGAGACACCTCATCAGATTCGACTTGTGGATCCTTAGCTACAGCCATGACTCCAACAACAACATGATCTCCAGATACAAAATATTTTTATTTTTTATTTTTATGATGGAGCGAATGTAATGTATTTAGTTTGGATTAGATATACACTCTTTTATCTTTAGCAATTTGTAATTAATCATGAACAAGAAACTTACTTTAGTTTGTAACCTTTTCTATAAAGAAAATGTTAGGTCCCTATAATAATAATGATGCTCCCATTACTATTGTAGTTGTATCCCTTATTAATATTGTTGTGCCCCATAGAATCCCTCTATTGTTATTTTTGTGCCTTTATATTATTATTATTAGGTCAGCTTGGTTATATTGTGACTCCTTAGACTCCTATATATAGAAAGGAGGTTTTGTCATTTGAATCATCCGTGAATTGTTCATTTATGTAATGTAAAGGAGGCTGCCCCCTCGAAGAGGTTGAATTCTAAGGCGTTGATCTATCTTTTCTATCTTTTTGTGAGTTGGTTTCATAACATTTGGTATCAGAGCTTTGGATTCTAGGGTTTCACTGCTCCAAATACATCATCGTGGCATTTTATCTATAACCCTTTTTCTATGACGTTTCAGAAGAGAAAAAAAACCCATTTGAGATGAAATCGCGTTGAACTTCAAGTCCGAATTTCAGATATTTTCGTGCTATATTTGTGGAGATATGATTTGAGGAAGTTGGACTTTTTGCAGACTCCTGAATTACATTCCAAATATGTGACCTTGGGAAAATCGTCATAACTTTTGTTTTTAGCATCAGATTGAAATTGCGTAAGAAGTTGCAGAAATAGGATGGACTGTAGTTTCTTGTGTATATTTTTTAGACCCAAAGGTCAAAACAGTGACACGTGGCACCTCATACAAGTTTTCTCTTCTGAAAAGGTATATAATCAGGTCATCTTGGGAGATTGTGCATAACTCTTTCTTGGAGAATCTAAATTCGATCAGACTGGTGGCATTGGAAAGAGGACATAGAGGGCTACTGCAGGTCAAAATTTTAGAACTAAAATATTAGAAATTATAGAGATACATCATATTCAATATCGAGTTCCTGCAAAGTGAAAAAAAGGTGTGTATTTTTTTTAATATTTGCATAAGCTTGGTTTGAAAAATTAGTTTGAAGGAATTCAAAGGGAATAATAAAGAATTATTATCGGTAATTGATGCCTCGAAGAAAGAAAAAGGAAACACCTAGTAAACAAACTGAAATATTTAGCATGACTCGTGAAGAAGAGGAAGAAATGCTACATGATGTATCAAAATTACAAGACCAAGTGCAACAAATGTCACTCTCACAAAAGCTAACAGAAGCTAAGACAAATGGTGTGGAATCTAAGATAAAGGGCGTGGAAGCTAAGATGAATGGCGTGGAAGCTAAGATGAATGGTGTGGAAACTAAGATCAATGGCATGGAAGCTTAGATGAATGGCATGGACGCTAAGATGGATGGCATGGATGATAAGATGGAAGAATTGAAGATAAATTTGAATAAGTTGCTACAAGAAATGGTCACTAATGGTGAAAGAGTAGTAAATGAAACTCATGATGAGAACAAAAGAAATGTTAATCATGATTTCATAGACTCTAATGTTGGATCGAAGACCCACCATATTCCAAAAATCAATATG
>APFE030540275.1:0-10212 GCA_000404065.3 Pinus taeda | reverse complement strand
TTATCGCAAGTTTGTTAAGAATTATGGAAGAATAGCAGCACCTCTAACCACATTATTGAAGAAAGATGCATTTTCATGGACTCCGGAAGCAACAAAGGCCTTCGAACATCTTAAAGAGGCAATGTGCCAAGCACCGATCTTAGCTACACCAGACTTCACAAAAACCTTTATTGTGGAATGTGATGCTTCATGAAATGGAATTGGTGTTGTTTTAATGCAAGATGAAGGACCCATTGCTTTCGAAAGTCGTCCAATCAAGGGGAATTATTTACACAAAGCTATTTATGAGAAGGAAATGTTGGCAATACTACATGCACTTAAGAAATGGTGACCCTACTTAATGGGAAGACACTTCAAGGTAAAAAAAGACCATAATAACCTTAAATACTTTTTAGAACAAAGATTATCCTTTGAAGAACAACAAAATTGGGTGACAAAGATGTTGGGTTATGACTTTGAAATCATCTACAAAAAAGGGAAGCAAAATTTTGTGGTAGATGCACTCTTAAGAAAGGATGAGGATGTGGAAGCATTGTTGTGCGTTGTTTCTATTATCCAACTAGATTGGATAAATGAAGCAAGGGAGGAATGGAAGAATGACCAAGAAGTGTGGGCACTTATTCAAAAGTTACAACAAGATTCCAGTACATTTGATACATTTAGCAGGAAAAATGATTCGTTATGGTACAAAGATCACTTATACCTCTGTAAGAATTCCCAACTCAAACAAAATATTCTTCTGGAATTGCATGCTTCTCCCTTAGGAGGGCGCTAAGGATTTTTAAAAACTTACCATAGGGTTGAGAAGGAATTTTTTTGGGATGGCCTTAAATCAGATATTCAAAAGTTTGTGGCGGAATGTTTGGTTTGCCAACAAAATAAAGCTGAAACAATTAAGACACCGGGTCTATTACAACCTTTATCCATTCCAAGCCAATGTTGGGAGGAGGTTGGTGGGCTCCAGTATTGTAGAAATAATGCTGCAACTCCTGGGACTCCCTTCTTTACTTTTATCAACCCGGTTGTTCGTAACAAACTTGGAAGCGACGGTGCTGTATGCACAAGTACTAGCTCTTGTCGCAGCTGTCACTTGGTCAGCTGGCACAAGTCCGCTAGGGGCTTTAGCCAACTTCTATAAGTTCTCAGAAGAAGCTTTTAAATGATGGATGAAAGCTAACTCAAAGGGAGCTAATCTACTTGCGAAAAGAAACTGAAAGCCAAAGAGAAATGCAAACCCTAGCAAACCCTAATTCTACCAGCTAGTTTCTACTGATGCAAAAATGAGAATGCAAACTACTGAATGAGATGCCATTGACTTCAAAAAGGGAAAATGCATATTTATTAGACTACTTTTGTCCTAGAACGTATCTTTTTGTATTTTTTTGATTAAGTGTCGATTTTCACATGCATACGCTTGAACTGTGCTTCACTGTGCAGGAGTGGATCAAGGAAGAGGAATGCTTGGAAATGGTTGGAGAGGTTCAGAGAGGGTCTAAGGAGTCCCTAACACTCTTCCCCAGAGTTTCACAAGTTTTGGCTATCAGGAAACCTCACTTGTGGGCTTCTACAGGAAGTCTGTAGGGGTTCTACAGGATGTTCTAGGATTTCTATAGGAAACTTCAGAATTTCTACAGGATGTTTGGGAGTCAGTTTTTAGGAGGTGGATGAGTGAGGGAAGGTGCATGGATGGATCTAGAGGTAGGATAGGCGTCTAAAAACAACCTAAGGACTGGTGGGTGGATTGCTGAAGAGATGTAGAAGGCGGACTTGGCTTAAAGAAGGCTAAGGCAATGGTGAGTAAGGAGGTAAGGTTTCGTGGACACAAAGGATAGATGGGAAACGGGTAGGTTAGCTACGAGACAGAACAGGAGGCTTAGATGATACTTTGGGAGGATGGATGAAGGAAGAAGATGCCCTACATGGTGGGCCTTGATCAAATCAACAAAGACCTGCAAATGATCAAATCCTAAACTAGTCTAGTCTATCCATCAATCAACATAAATGAGCAGCAATTTTATTTGGGAAGAGAACCTTGTACACCATCTATGTAAAGAAATATTTCAGATGTCCAAACCCATGAGTAATCTCTTCTAATAAAACAAACACACTAAAAGATTGCATAAGCAAGCAAACTAGTGTTTTTGTGAGGCAGCACTGTTTCCTCAATTCCAGCCCCAAATCCAATAAGGATGAGGCGAAACCAGGAGTGTGGTTGTCCCTTTTTCTTGGAGGTTTCACTGTTATTATCCTACCAAAACATCTAAACCAAAATCATTCATAAACAATGATCTATTCTAGCAACCATAACGAAATCTACTTAACAGAAATATATTCAAATGCATAAAGGAAAAACAGTGATACGTAAAGGAAAAGTAACAATACAGAAAGGAGGTCCTAGGCTCTCAGGTTGGGCCCAACCTTGAGAGCTTTTGCTCCTATGAAAAACTCAGATTTGATAGGAAACCAAACTGCTTCTCATTATCCAAAAAGAATCATAACAGTCATGCCAAAAATGGCTACAAAGGAACAAAATAAAGCTGCAGCATTGAGGTGCAAAGTACACAATAGTTTCAAAAGTCTCCTTCCGAAGGCTGAGGCCTCAACATTTATAGATCACGAGGGACCTAGCTGGCCTCCTCAATCTTTGGAACTCGGCTGTCAAACTGTGAGTCAAACAGTCCCTTTATAAATGCTGATTGGCTACCTTCTAGATTCGGTTTGGTCGTCTTTGGAGCTCGGAGTTGGAGGTGAAGATCCTGAGGAAGGGTCATTGAATGTCGTAGGCACCCTCCTTCAAGTCCTCACTTCAAGCTTGGTTGCCTTATAGCTCATGATTGCTTTGATTTTGCTCCAATATATGTCAAAAACCTGAAATAAACACATGTTAACCACCTAGGAAAAGTAACTTCCCTTATTCGTACCAAAGACACAAACATACTAAAAATAATGCATAAACTATAGAAAATGATGGATTTGAACAAGGACTGAACAAGGAAAATTAGGCCAAATGATCCCAAATTGTTACCAATTTTGGGGCTCATCATCACCCCCCTCCTAAAAGGGTTGCTCATCCTTGAGCAACTAGTCCAGCTCCTCGTCTTTCATTGCTTTGATGGCCACTCTCACATCCCAGGCTTCTAAAGTAGTGTCCTCCACACTGTCATGAAATCCGGCCTTCCTCTCCACTTCTTCCCACTACTTATGCTCCTCCTCTTCTGTGCCTCCCTCTAACAATCCCAAAAGCAAGGGTGGACTTAGCTTGAGGCCTATCCAACTAGCTTGGAGGTTCTGCATAGACTTCTTGTAGAGAGGTACCCGTGCCAAAGCCTCCCTCATCCGAGTTGGAGTGTGATATTCTCGAATTTTGAGGCCGTGGGACAATGTGTTCCACCTACGGGTGCAAGCATGAACACAATTGTCCCCTAGTAACCTCTCCATATCCTCGAAGTGTGCTATGGCCTGGGCCTGGCGATCCATGTACTCTAATAATCCCTGAGAATTGGTTGCTAGGTGCTGGTGAGCGGATATCAGTGCTGTGGGGTCCACTGGCTCTGCTCTAATCAACAATGGTTCATGTAACTCCCGGTCCATGACATTCCTAACCTCAGCTGCTCTCTTCTCTTTGTGGTTTAACCATGAGGTCATTGCCATCAGCTGCATGTCCCCTACTGCTGTGTTGGGGTCCCACGAAGTGATGTTTGGAAGGGCCAAATTATGGAGGTAAAACTCTTAGAGCTTGGCCTTATCTTCCGAGGAACTGGTGTTACATAAATCTGTGAACTGCTGGGGGTTTTGGATGTGAGAGATACCCCTCTGTGCCAATGTATTGATTTGGAACTGCATCCACTGGTCCCTTAGGTACAAGCCATAAGATTTGGCCTGCTGCCTACATTGCAGTGCTTCCATTGCCCAACTGGCCATGCAGGCCAGTTATGCTTCCTTTTCTTGCACTTGTTGCCTTAGTGATTGTATCTCAATATCTGCCTGCAATCCCCTTTCCTGTAGCTACTGGTTGAACTCCTCAAGATCAGCTTGCATCTCTTCTTTGCCTTGAGGCTCTGTTGAGGGATCCTTGGCTGCCATGCCCTTTTCTTTCCCTTGTTCCTGCAGCTGGAGCTGCTGTCTGAGCAACTCATTTTCTTCTCTCAACTTGGCTTGCTGGGAGCTTTCCACATGCCTTACTCTTTCCAGCTCCCTTTGTGCTTCCTTGAGCCTTTCCTCTAGAGGCCCAGTATCCGCTACTCCCTTAGATTTAGCTATCCTCATCCACGTGTGGGTTCGTACCCGTTCTTCTTCTAGTGCTAAAAACAGTGGCACTATAAACTTTTGGGGAATAATTCTGCCTGCTTCCAAAAAGTTATAATAAGAGCCCAAGTTGGGCTGTGGGCTTGGTTCCATGATAACATCAATTTTCTCCTCCTTTGGTGGTGACTTGGCTGCTCCCTCCTCCTCTTGTGGTGTCTCGGCTGCCTTTTCTTCCAGTTGCTCAGTTTCTTTCAGCCTAGCCAGAGTTTCCTGTAGAATAGACTTAGCGTCTTGTAGAGAGGCTTGTGAGCTCATTTTCTCCACTCTGTCCCTCCATGAGGATGTTTTTGGACTCCCCCACTCGTAAGTAATGGATGCCTTGGAGGGGGATCCATCCTTTGGCGTGGTAAGGGTATCCATGATGGTGATTGGTTCTTTGGATGGAGGTTGGGGTCTGCCAGTCTTAATTCTCACACTCCTTCTCGCTTTGAAATACAGAGGGGTCTCCCTTTTTCGTTTCTCCTTTGGCTTGGGAGGAGTACTTAGGGCGGCCAGCATAGCTGCTACTTCCCTGGCTAGGATCTCGGATGACTTCTCCTTCTGTTGCCCTCCTTTCGGACTTCCTGTAGAAAGTCCTGTAGTGGTTTCTTTCTGGCTTCCTGTAGAAGCCGTTTTCAATTTTCCTGTAGAAAGACCTTGCTGTTTTCCTGAAGGAATTCTCTGCTGCTTCCCTGTAGGAGCACTCTACTGCTTCCCTGTGGGAGCACTTTGCTGCTTCCCTGTAGGAGCACTTTGTTTCTCTCCTATAGGAGTACTTTGTTGCTTTCCTGTAGGAGTACTTTGTTGCTTTCCTGTAGGAGTACCCTGCTGCTTTCCTGTAGGAATCAAGGGCACAATTTTGGCTTCTTGGTCAAGGGAACTTTTTCTTTCATCTTGGCTGAGGTAGCCTTAGGGGTGCCTTTACTGTCCTGGACTTTCTCAGTCCATTCTGCCCTGCTCTGTAGTCGTTTTTCCCTGGGCGTTGGGGAAATCCCATCATCCCCTGTTTTGGTAGCTTACTTTGCTGCTGGTGTTCCTTTTTGCTCCTTCTTGGGTGCTTTGCCATGGGTGTCCTGTCTTTTGGCCTTCTTCTCGGCCTGAGTAGGCTCCTTCTCTTCACTGCTGGAGGAAGTGAGCTCCTAAGCTAAGACTTGGATGTCATCATCCTTTGACATATTCCGGAAAATCTCCCATGAGAGAGGGATAGTGAAAGTGTGGAGTGCATCTTCCACGAGGAGCTTTATAAGCCCATGATGTGCTAGCTGGTCCGATGTCCCTTCTCTGAGTTTGGTGGCACATTCAGTCATGGACTGCAGAAGGAAGTATGGAATGCTCAATTTCTGCTCCGAGGGGAGGTCCATGTGGTGTATGATTTCTGTGAGCAGCCGAAAATGATAACCATATATGATGCTAAACCGCCCCTCGCATGTGATATACTTCATAATTTGGAGGCTGACTTCACCCCAGAACGGCTGTAGGCTAGTCCTCCGAACTCCGTTTTTATCCTCTGAGAATTGTTCTTCAGGCAAGAAGAATTCTTCCTTAGCCTTCTTACCCAGCTTCCTTTCCTCCTTATCCCACGGGATTCCCATTGGAAGATCAGTGACCCTGCTGATGAGTTGTGGGGTGAGTCTGAGGGTCAGTCCCCTGAAATTGACGACGGCCAATGTTTTCGATTTCGGCTTCAGGGACCGAAGGAATTCTTTTGTAATTTCATTGTCATGCCCTTGGAGCTTGTCACAAAATGACATCCATTGTGCACGGGAAAACAGTTCTACCACCTCAGGGGTTTCCTGTAACTTCTTTGAGTCTGAAGGTTCTTTTCGGATGAACCCGCCCGACATGGTGAAACTCTGTGCTTGCGCTCGCAGACTAGGAATTCTGGGCGGATTATCTTCGAAGAGCGGAAAAAAAGATACCTTTGGTTGATTACCTTGCTGAATTTGCCTGCTCAGATGTACAGAAGGAGGATTTCGAGAATTTTCACTCAGAGCGCAGAGCTACATCTCCGTTATACACTCAACGGCATAAAATTTACAATTTTGACAGTGTTTTGGCAGGGTATCACCCTCTACAGGAAGGAGTTTTCATTCATGCGTGAAGAAAGTTGCTCATGCAGATGACTACGACGATTTTAGCAGCGACGCATATATAAAACCAGACAGAATTGCACTTAAATTTTCTACCCCTTTTCTACATCGATTGCACCACCTTTGAAAAAATTTCTTTGCATGGGGAGGTTAAATTCTGCCTACCTCTGAAATTCACCACCCTCGACATGAATAGCCTGCACTGCTTCGGATGCCGCGTTTCCTGTAGTGAATTTTATTGTAGAAGTTTGTTCTTGGCTTCCGGAGGAGTTTACGGCAGCGCAAGACCAGTCTGAGCGGCATCAGGACGCTTGAACAGGTAGAAAACTTCGGGTTAACCACTTGCAGAGGAAGAGGATGCACATTCGGCTGGGAAACGGTTGTTTCATAAATGACTGCAGTGCATCATAAGTATCAACTGGCCGATTTCGAATTGCTGTGGAATTCATGGCGTGGGGTTGAGCTGTCCCTAATGGTCCATTGACCGACGTCACTGCAATCATATCCCAGCGTGCCCCTGACCGCCGAATTCTCTCCGCTGGAGTTACCGCCGCCAATCTTGTCATACCTCTGCTTCTTCCCGACTGGACATTTCCCACGTGCCAATTATCCACCCTTTCGGCATAATCGATCCAGTTCGGATCCTACAAGGCTGCTTGACGGGCTGTGGTGGCCAGTTGAGCGGCAACTAGCCTTGTCCAATCCGCCCATTTTCAAAGTTGTGCACAGTCAGAGTATAATTTATGTAATGGGATGAAATAAGGTTAGTTACTTACCTGTGCGGTTGTGGACGTGGCTTTTTCCAGGTTTCAAGACGAAGGATGCCAGATCTGTGTGCTTCTGCTTCGTGGTCAGGTGCTGGAGCTTCCTTGCATTGGATGCTGCAGGCTGGGAATCTTGGAGACCCATTCCTCTGGTGGCAAACATGGCATGCACCGATCCTGTGAGCTGCTGGTGTCTTCGTGGTAGGTACTCCAGCTGGATCAGCTGCTACAGGATTCCTGTAGGACATCCTGTAGCTGTTTCTTCTCCTGGGGTGCATGCTGACATAATTTGAGTCCTATTACACAGGTGAAAGGTCTTGAGGTCGCCTAACAGGTGAGTGTTCGAGCCTCGGGAGACCTTGTTTCTGAGATTGAAAAGAAACACAATTTTCCTTATTGAAAAACAGAGTTTTTGTTGCATGTGCAAGTATGCTTGCTCAAATTGGAGTGGTGGTAGTGAAAAGAGGTGGAGCGAGTGGGGGATGATAGAAAATGGTGGTTGCATGCCCCCTCAGTCGACTTAAAGCTCCAAATATTTCCTCGCAGTTGATTCGGGCCCACCCAAACGTTCTACAGGAAGTTTCCTGTAGAAATACAAAACTTCCTGTAGAAAGTCCTGTAGCTTCCTGTAGAAGGCCGAACCATGATCCGGTTGTGCCCAAACTTTGGAAAAATGAGTGTTCATGGTGGATGTGCATGAGAGTCTGTCTGGTAGCTTGATAGGAACCCTTGTCTTTGAGTTGACAGTCCCCCTTTTGTGCGCTGTATACCTGCAACCTGCAACACTTTCAAAGATCAACTGATTTTTTCTTCTTGTTTCTCTTTTCCTTTTTTTTTTTTTTTTTTTTTTTTTTTTTTTTTTTTTAAGAGATAACAGGGGCGCCTCAATGAGGTTTTCACCCCTACCGCCTGCCTTGGGCGCCTTGAAAAAGTTTTCACCCAAGGATCTTTTTATTCCCATTCTCTTTTTTTTTTTTAGAGAGACAGCAGGAGCGCCTTAATGAGGTTTTAACTCCTACTACCTGCCTTGGGCGCCTCATAAAGGTTTTCACCCAAGGATCTTTTTTTTCTCTCATTTTTTTTTTTTTTTTTTTTTTTAAGAATATGAAATGATGCTCAGGGTGTGCCCAAAACAGAGGCAGAACCCTTCAGTATGGCCAGCACTGATTTTTCCATAGTTTTGACGAACTCTTGCCTTGACAGAGGCTTCCTGTAGATCTTGAGTCGATGCCCATTGACGAGCATGGGGATGGCTTCTTCGGATAAGAACAGAGCCATTATCATTACACTTTTCCACTGCATATGGTCCTAGCCACCTCGTTCTCAATTTTCCCTTGAAATCCTTATGTCTGGAATCATATAGCAACGCCCAATCTCCCGGCTGGAATTGTTTGTCATTGAGGTGCCGGTCATGCCACACATTCCTCTGAAGTTGAGTCACTTCTGAGTGGAGGAGGGCCTTCATTCGAAGTTCATCCAGCCCATTCAGCTGCATTAACCTTTCTTGTTGAGCATGGCTGAGATCTAGGTCCAGCTGAGCTGCCATCCTCAATGTGTTGTACTCAAACTCGATTGACAACAAAGCTCTCTTTCCATAGACCAGCTCATAGGGTGTGAAACTGGTTGTGGTCTTCCAAGTGGTGTTGTAGGCCCAAGTGGCCTCAACCAGGTGATCTACCCAATCCTTTTTGTTGCTGCTCACCACCTTGGTCAAGATCCCCTCTAATGCTCTGTTGGTGACTTCCACTTGCCCATTCGCTTGAGGATGATATGGGGTGGAAGTCCTATGCTTGATTCTGTGATGAGCAAGCGTATCTTCAATCAAATTGGAGGTGAACTGGCTTCCTTGATCGGTGACTATCTCTCTTGGGTAGCCAAATTTGTAGAAAATGTTTTCTCTTAAGAACTCGGCCACCTTCTCTTCTGTTGCTGCTTTGATTGCTTTGGTCTCTGCCCACTTTGTCAGATAATCTGTGCACACAATGATGTAAGACTTTTTCCTTGAAGGAGGGTTGATAGGGCCCACAAAGTCCATACCCCATTTCTCAAATGGCTCAAGAGTCATCTGAGGTTGGAGAGGCATTTCATCCCTTGGGGTTGGTTTCCCCATCCTTTGGCATCGGTCACATTGGCTGATATATCTTCTGACATCTTCATGAAAAGTGGGCCAATAGTAGCCTGCTTGTAGAATCTTGAAGGCAGTCCTCTTGGCTGCAAAATGTCCTCCACAAGGTCCATCGTGACAAGTTAGGAAGATGTCAAAGACTTCCTCCTCCCTTACACAATGCCTTAAGATCTGATCAGGGCCAAGCTTGAACAAGTTGCCCCTGATCCAAGTAAATGAGGCACTTTTTCTCACGATTCTGCTCTTCTCCTTCGAGGATAGATGCGGAGGGAACTGTGCTGAGACCAGATAGTTTGCTATATCAGCAAACCACGGGGAGGTACTGAGAATAGAAAAAAAAAAACCCAGTGCTTCATCTGGCATTCTGGTCAATCCACTGTTTCCTTTCTTCACCTACAGGAAAATCCAGTCTAGACCAAGAAGTCAGCAACAACATTTTTCTTTACCTGGTTTGTCAACGATGGTCAAATCAAACTTGCTGCAATAAAAGTAACCATCTAATAAATACGAGCATTCACATCAGGCTTATTCATTAAATATCGGATTGCAGCATGGTCAGTATGTACAAATGTTTGATAGCCAGTGATATAGTGTCAGAACTTGTTCAAGGCATGGACCACAACCAAGAACTCTTTCTCAGTTACCGTGTAATTCATTTCTGCCTTGGATAAGTTTTTACTGACAAAGTATATAGCATATGGGAGTTTTTCTTCAACTTGTACTAAGGCTGCCCCTATGGCTTTGTTCGAGGCATCCATGTGGATGTGGAAAGGTAGGGCCCAGTTTGGGCCTCTCAGAATTGGAGCAGACACCAACTTATCCTTCAACTCATTCAGAGCCTTCTGGCAGTCATCCGACCATTTAAACTCAACATCTTTTGCTAAGAGGCCAAAAAATGGCGAGGCTAGCTTACTAAAGTCTTTAATGAATCTACAGTAATATCCTGCTA
>APFE030540274.1:0-36708 GCA_000404065.3 Pinus taeda | reverse complement strand
TTTGGCGTGTCATCTTCTAGGGTTAGGTTTTGGGATGTGAAGGGTTTTTCATTGTTTCTCAACAATAAATAGGCCTCCGAGCCTCATTGTAACACAGTTCATAGGCATGTAGTCACCACATCTCTTCTCAGAGATAAGCTACCATCGCCCTAACTGGTTTATTTCCATTTCTGGTTGTAAGCATATTTCAGTATTTTCCATTAATGAAATGAAGTATTATTTCCGCTGCATATTTGTGTATATGGTTATCTCTGTATTTTTTTGCGTTCTTGTTTAAATCCGGATCACTAGTGCCCCCCGAACCATCTTGCAGGTATTCTTCTCGAACACCTTTTTTACACTTGCATCATCCAACACGCTTACCTAAATCATATTTCTGGCTAATGCAGGAATATATATGTTACACAGTAAAATGTCACTGCCATCATGTCAGTCCCTCTACTATGTTGTGAAACCACATTCACCTAAGCCCATGCTCCCTGAAATGGCTAAAAAACCCTCTTTGCCTAAGTTATCTGGATCGTCGCGTCTATTTATTAAATAACCGCACTAACAGGCGGAGGCCAGTGCATCTGATGCGCTACTAGCGCGGAAGCACACGTGTTTTCCGCGCTGGTCCGATTTCACGAACAGCACGCCCTCCATTTGTACTGTTGAGTGCTGACTAGACCTCATCTATAGTTGATCTGCGATGTCAGCACGCCAGCCTAGTGTCTCACCTAGGCTGATCCTATTTGGGAGAATTTGTTCTAACAACCAACCTTCCAGATCCCTCTAGACTTGGTTGTTAGCATTGTTGAGGTCGCCATCCTTTCTTTGGCATGTCTGTTCGAATTGCTTACCTGCCCACCCCACTTCAACAGCCCAATGGTCGTCTGATTCCAAAAATCGGCCCGCCACCCCGGCCAACCTTTGGGCCACTAGGGTGGGGCAGGGAAGCTAGCGCCTAGCCCCTTGTCCCAACCCAACGGTCCAACGACAAGTCGAGGTGGCGGGCCAATTCACAGAATCAGGCCGCCAGGGTGGGGCCTCCCCACGGACCCGTTGGGCCACCAGTGAGCACGATGGGGCCCACCATGCCCACTGTGGACGTAATGGGTAAATCAGTCTCATCTAAAATTTTTATTTCAAAAAAAAATTGTTAAACCTATTGAATTTTAAAACTTTCACACAACAAAACGGAAACTAACCTTTCAAATGCGATAATCTTCCATTGAATGTTTTGTTGATAGCAATGCAACTGGTCCACATATTCGCTCCAAGACTTTTAACGAACCTCGAAAAACCTTGGCGTGATGTGAGGAATAGTGATAATGAAAGTTATGTTATAGCGCAAATTATGGAATTTTTTTTTCCACGCGGTTAATGTGGGACTAATCTATTTTTATAAAAACTTTAACATGTAAATTTTGTTATGGAAATATAGGGAACTATAATAAAATGAACATTATGGAATTGTTTTACCGCACGGTGAATGTGGGAATAATTTTTTTTTATAAAGACTTTAACATATAGAGGATAATAATTTGTTTTTATAAGCTATCCTCTTCTTGCAGAGTGAGGATAGCAAGAAGAGCTGCAGATCTTCATTTTCTTAAGAACTGTCGGGATAATAATCTCATTCCTCCATTTGCTCAAGTCAAACATAGATTGTAGAACAAATATAATAACAAAGCGTTTATTAAACTAAGCTTCTCTCTAATTAGATCAGAAATTAAAAGGGTTAGGGGTGCCCTGGAAAATCTTGGACGCCTAGCTCTCTCATCGCACCTTAAACTAGCTAACAACATAAACAAGAATCTCTGGTCTATCATCGATGCCAGGACTCCTCTGAAAGCTGATAATGAAGGACAGATGGCTCTAGTAAGACAGCAAAAGAAATTCTCCAATTTATTAAGCAGTTCTCACCAGGCCATTGAATCTGACTCAACATTGGTTATAGTAAGGCTTCAGAATGAACATTCACATAACAAAAGTAAGATGATGAACAGTGGTTGCAGTAATACTACTCGCAGTGTCTTTCCAAGGAGTGGTGAAGGCATCAACAGCGTGCTAGACATGGCGTATCACCCCGACAACGTTAACACAAGAAATAATTTAAACAACGCTGATTTAAACAAAAATGGCACAGACAACACGCCTGATACCCTGATTATTACGCAAAGGGTAGTTGATTCAGGTTGCATAAATGACATAATAGTTCATAATTCCGATAGCCAGGTGGAAAATGATATAACAGTTCAGAATTCCGAGAGCCAACACGCTGTAGCCCATTTTTTGAATAGCGGTTGCCGAAATAGTGTCTTTCCAAGCAGCGGTGATGGCATCAACAGAGTGCTAGGCATGGCGCAACACGACAGCGTTAACACAAGCAATAAATTAAGCAGCGCTGATTTAAACATAAATGGCACAATCACGCCTGATACCCTGATTAATACGCACAGGGTAGTGGATTCGGATAACATAAATGACATAACAGTTCATAATTCCGATAGCCAGGTGGAAAATGAGAACCAGGTGAAGCACATCGATTCACATAATGTGAGTAGGGTAAATAAGGTTCTGCAACACGCTAACCAGAATATGAATAACGCAGGTGAGTTGCAGCACGCTAGAGCCCATTGTCTGAATAACGCAGGTAAGGTTAACGACATAGTAAGTGGCTTTAATAGCGGTACCAATGCACATAGCAATGGCCAGATAACGCAGAATATGAATAACGCAGGTGAATTGCAGCAAGCTAGATCCCATTGTTTGAATAGCTCAGGTAAAGTTCTAACAACATAGTAATCGGCTTTAAAGATGGTACTAATGCACATAGGAATGGCGAATATGGTGAAGATGGTATTAGGTTAAAAAATGAATGCTTAAATAATATTGGAGAAGGCAGAAGCAATGGAATCAGTAAAGAAAAAAGTCAGTCTTCAGCTAGCAATAACGGTGAGTCAAAATTAAAAAGAAAAGTGGTCAATTTGTCTTCCCAGGAATTAGATCCTGAATTCATTAATGTTCTCAGCAAAGGTATGGGGTTTGCTGTGACTCCTAAAAACCTGCCTATTGAAAAGATGATATGTAGCATAGAGGATGGTATTAATAACCTGCCTGTGGATGACAAAGAAGCGTTGAGACAAGAATTTTCTCTCATCATGAGGAAAGCTAAAACGCCCAAAAGCAACCTGAGTAAGGAGGAACAAAAGTCCTTCAGATCCCTGTGGAACAATGACAAGATTGTTGTTCTTAAGGCAGAAAAAGGAGGAGCAGCCGTCATCTTGGATAAAGAAGACTATGTAAGGAAAATCAATTATCACCGAAAATGTGGCAGTTATAAGAAGCTGAACAGTAATCCCATCCCCAAAATCATGAAGGATGTAAAGAAGATCATCTCAGATTCCAACCTTGACGATAAAATAAAAAAGAAATTAATCCCTTCCTGTGAATCTATCCCTAGAATCTATGGATTACCCAAGATCCATAAAGAAGGGGTCCCCCTTAGACCAATAGTAAATACAATTGGCTCCCCAACCTATGAACTTGCGAAGTATTTTGCTAAAATTCTTAAACCCCTTGTTGGTAATACTGATTCTTTCATCAAAGACTCCCAAGACTTTGTAAATCTCATTAAGAATGAAAGGGTTGAGCATGATGACATCCTTGTTAGTTTTGACGTGGTATCCTTATTCACTAAGATACCTCTTGATGAGGCCATTCAGGTTATAAAAGATGTTACTGATCCAGAGACTGCAAAATTGGCTGAAATCTGCTTAAGGTCAACTGTGTTCACCTTCAATGGAATATTTTATGAGCAGACGTCTGGTGTGGCAATGGGATCTCCCCTCTCGCCAATCGTGGCCAACCTATACATGGAATACTTTGAAAAGAAGGCCCTTGAATCATATCCTTTAAAACCAGCCTGGTGGAAGCGATTTGTGGACGATACAAATATAAAATGGACTCATGGTAAACCAGAGCTTGACAAGTTTTTCATTCACCTAAATTCTATCTCTCTGGAAATAAAATTTACTATGGAACTTGAGGAAAACATGAACATCCCATTTTTAGACGTCCTAATTATCAGAAAAGAGGATGGCTCTTTAGGGCATAAAGTCTTCAGGAAGTCTACCCACACAGAAAGTTACCTCCATGTTGAATCCCACCATCACCCAGCCCAGAAGTTTGGGGTTCTAAACACCCTTGCCATCAGAGCCCTTAGAATCTCTGACTCAGAGCATCTTAACGAAGAAAAGGAGCATTTGGTTTCAACCTTTAAGAGCCTAGGCTACAAAGAACAAGAGATTAAAAGAGCCATAGAGAAAGTCGAAAGGAAGTTGTTATCTCATGAACCTAAGGCTCAAGACCAGCCTCAGGTTGGTAAAGTTTTTCTTCCTTATATCCATGGAGTTACAGACAAAATCGCTAAAATCCTAGAAAAGAAAAACATCATCACGCATTTCTTAGTGCCTGGAACTATTAGGCAAGGTTTGAAGTCTGTTAAAGATGATATTGACAAGCAACAGCACAAAGGGGTCTATAAAATAGACTGTTCATGTGGAAAAAGCTACATCCCTCTGGACAAGGCTCAAGGAACATGGCGTTGATATTAAGAATGAAAGATCTCGAACTTCAGCCTTGACAGAGCACTCCGCAAAGACTAAGCACCATATCTGCCTGGAAAGCACATCAATTATCGCAAGGGAGGAGCAGTAGCAGAGACGAAAGATCAGAGAAGCGCTTGAAATTATCAAACATCCTCATAATCTGAATAGAGACAATGGTATGGAAATTAGCGGGATCTGGCTTCCCTTGATCAAGGAATCAAGATCGCAAACTCATCCCAGGTATAGCAGGTAAGCATGTAAAATATTCTAATAACCCTATTTAATACTAACAAATATTTAATAACTAACCTTAAAATACAATAATACACTCATTTATATTAATTAATATATTAATTATTTATAATAAATCATAAAGTTATAATTAACTTATAATTATTAGGGTTTTATCACTTACTATATATATAGATAAACTATAGTACTATTACTCCATTTTTTAAGTAAAATTAAAAAGTAAATTAATATGCAATAAAATTAATAAGTGAATAATTAATATAAATACAATTACTAAATATATAAATACTGAAATTAAAACTAATACAATTAAATTAATAAATGAATAAAATAAAAATTAAATTTTAATAATTTATTTTATTAATTAATACAATTATATTAATTTATTAATTATAATATACATTATTAAATTAAACTAATAAAATTAGATTAATAAAATTAATAAAATAAATAATTATTTTAATATATAATTAATTAATGAATTAATAAAATTATTTAATTTTTTTAATTAAATAATCAAAATTAAATTAATTTGCAATTCATTTATTTATATTAAATTAAATTAATTAATTAATATAAATTATAGATTAATAAAATCAACAAATTATTAAATAATAATTAATAAATTAAAATGAAATTAAATTAATTTAATTAATAAAATAAAATTCACTAAAATTAATAAATAATTATCCCAGCCGACAGTGTGCTGATCCAATTCTTCATTAGTATTTATTTCTCTAAAGCAGCTCATCTTTTTATCATCTCTCAAAATTCCTGATGATGGATCCCATTTGGGATTCGAAATGTTGGCATAAAAAGTTTCATACTGTGGATTCTCCGGTCACTGATTCAAAATTTGAAAACCACAGATCTCTTAAATCCATATAATTCTTGTTATGGCGATATAGTAAATTATGATAAAGCGAATATTACAGAATTGTTTTACCACACGGTGAATGTGGGATTAATTTGTTTTATAAGATATAATAAAAATTAAAAAAAAAACATTCAATTGTTTAGTAAATATTATATAGTTTAACTAAAAAATTAATTTAGGTAAAAGATTTTGTTTACAATTTTAATTTAAAGATTTAGTTTAAAATATTTATTTCATAAGAAAATTTTAGTTAGAATTTTTCAATAAATTGTAGAAGAAAATTATGGAGGAAAATACATGAAACCAAATTTTTGGACGTAAAAATTTCGACCGAAATTTTTGGAGGGAAAGTTTGGAGGGAAATTTTCATTATTTAAGTTATATATTTTCATTAGGAGAGAGTGAATTTGTATCATTCAACCTCTTCTGTTTGAAAGGCATGGATTCTTCTGATAGTGAAGTTTTGCTTTGTGAAGCATCAACATGTTCATTGTGTAACAACTCTATTCACATTGATGAATATAACGTAAATTATTCCACTATGAATAGAGAGTCAAATCTTCCACTTGGTCATAATCCTAAGGACTATGAGAGAAACACTGATGAAAGATAGGATGAAGAATTTCAAATAAATAAAGAGTCACAGTTTCCACTTAGTCCTAATCCTATGGACTATGAGAGCAGCAGTGATGAAGAGCATGATGAATATTTTCAAATAAATAAAGAGTGGTGGTTTCCACTTAGTCCTAATCCTATGGACTATGAGAGCAGCAGTGATGAAGAGCATGATGAATATTTTCAAATAAATAAAGAGTGGCAGTTTCCACTTAGTCCTAATCCTATGGACTATGAGAATAGTAATGATGAAGAGCATGATGAAGAATTTCAAATAAATAGAGTGTCACGATGTCCACTTAGTCCATTCCTATGGACTATGAGAGAAGCAGTGTTGAAGAGCATGATGAATAATTTCAAATGAATAGAGTGTCACTATCCACTTAATCCTAATCCTATGGACTATGAGAGCAGCAATGATGAACAACATGATGAAGAATTTCAAATGAATAGAGTGTCACGGTGTCCATTTAGTCCTAATAATATGGACTATGAGAGCATCAGTGATGAAGAACATGATGAATCATTTCAAATGAATAGAGTGTCACAGTGTCCACCTAGTCCTAATCCCATGGACTATGAGAGCATTAGTGATGAAGATCATGATGAAGATTTTCAAAAAAATAAAGAGTCACAGTTTCCACTTAGTCCTAACCCCATGGAAGATGAAAGCAGCAGTGATGAGGGCCAGGATGAAGAATTTTCAATAAATTGAGAGTCACATTTTCCACCTAGTCCTAATCCTAAGGACTATGAGAGCAGTAGTGAAAAAGGACAGGATGAAGCACTTAGTCCTAATCCTAAGGACTATGAGAGCAACAGTGATGAAGGGCGGGATGAAGAATTTTTAGTAAGTAAAGAGTCAAATTTTCGACGTAATCCTAATCCTATGGACTATGAGAGTAGCACTGGTAATGCACATGATGAAGAATATCCAATAAACATCGAGTCAAATTTTCCATTTAGTCCTAATTCTAAGGATTATGAGAGTAGCACTGAAGAAGGGAAAGATGAAGAATATCCTCAAAGTCAGTATTTCAAAAGCACATATGATCATAGTGAGGATAAGATTCCTCATAATGATGATGAAAATTATTATACAAATGATGATCCAATGATGGAGATGTTGCCAGGAAATATTATATCGAGGTGTAGGAGCAGACCTTTTCGTATCAATCCAAGATGTTCTAGTTATACAAGGGGTAGAGCAGAATATCTGACGAGAAGAAGTTTTATCAATGTTCTCATTTCAAGTGAATGTTGTCAAAAAGATTGTTTGAAACATATGGATTTTAAGTTTGCATTAGAGAAAAGGAAGAGATATTTGTCAATGAATAAAAGCATGCAAAATTCATATTTAGTGGGGTGCATGCAATCTACATTGTCAGGTTATGATTATCATATTGGTTCTTTATTTATTTGTAGAAAGGCTTTCAAAATGTTTCATTCAATGGGTAATTTTCGTCTGTCAAGAATCCAAGAAAAATTGGAAAAGGATTCCACATTTTATTCATAAGTATGTCATAAATGAAAATTTGGGCCATTATCAAATATTGCAATGTCATGGATGAAAGATTTATTTTCAAATCATGGAGAGTGTATGCCAAATAGAGAGACAATAGATATTCCAGATAATTTATCATGACGCGAAATATACAACTTATATAAAGAATATGTAGAAGGTGCTTAGGGACATGGTCGGTTTATTACATATCAATATTTTGTGAAGATATGGAAGAAATAATTCAACAATGTCTATATTCCTAAGAAGACAAGGATGGGGATTTGCAGTACACGTGCTTCTCTTAAATAAATAAGGGATAAATGTGAAGGGTTAGAAAGAGGTAAGCATTCATAACTTTAAATTTTAAAATTTTATAGTAATCCACTATGAAAATGTAATTCTTAATGACTTTCTTTTATGTTGTGTAAATTCCATTGTTAAAGCACTTTAAGAGCATCACGAACAACAAAATAGTAAGGAAAAAGTGTACACGCATCAAAAGAAGTGTTATGATAATCCAAATAAATATTTGGGTTTGATAATTGATGGTATGGACCAGAAGAAAACACTTCTACCACATTTTGTTCCCACACCCAAAAATTTACAGGAGGAAAATTTTATTCAGTATCACTTTGTCGGTTGTATAGTCTTTAATGCGAAAATGCTGCCAAGGGTATACTTCACATCTTCAAATATTCATAATGATGCAAATATGAAAATAACCATAATTCATGATGTGCTTTCTCATTGGTCTAGTAATCTTCCTAAAGTTTTGTATCTACAATTGGACAACACTTGTCGTGAAAACATAAATCAGATTATTTTTGGATATCTAAACATGCTTGTTATATTGAAAACTTTTTAGAAGGTAAAGGTTGCTTTCCTTCTTGTTGGGCACACTTATGACCATATTGATCAGATGTTCAGTCATTTTTCAGTCACATTGAGGAGGAAGGAAGTTGGGAGCTTGCCATCATTACTTGAATGTATTAATAAATCATACATGACAGTGCCTAATTTTGATGTGTTGGAAGAAACTATTGATGTGCGAAGGTTTATTCTGGGATTGCGTGGTGAGGAGAAATTCATTGAACAACTTAATGACATTATCTTCCAACATCAATTTCGTATCAAAAAAATTGACGGGAAAACACTAATATGAGGAAAGAAGTTACTGCAGAATGGGCACTGTCATCAGGTTTGGTATTTTTTAAGTTCATTCGAGATCATCCAATATTTGCATCAAATACATTTTTATTACAATCAATTGCTAAAATTTATAATGCATGTAGACATAATAGAGATACAAATTATTATGATTGCCTAGAAGAAATAAAAAAATGTATTAGATATACATATGAATACTTTGATATTGCTGATTCAGTCTGGTGGGATTATTTTTTCAATAATCAAAGTGATATTATTTCAAGAACCAAAAAATCCATTTATTTGGCCACAAAATGTGTCAAATGAACATGAGGAAAGCAACATTATTGAACAACAACAATCTCAATGTATTATTATTTCTTCACAAGCAGAGGAAAGAGAAATGTACATTAGTTCTAGAAGGTCTCATGCACAACATGAAGCCATGGAAGACCTTTATAGGGGTTCAATACAGGATATTAATGAGGGTTGCATGATCACAGTGCTAGCATATGGAGATCCCAATGGCTATCCATTCTGGGTTTCTAAGGTTATGAAGGTCATTAAAGAAAATGAAGATATTGCAGGTGTTGAAGTACATTGGTATGCCACAAATACACACCCATTTAATGGTGTGTGTAAGCCAGAGATGGTAGTTGATAAAAAAATTGGCGGAAAGAGAAAAATAAAGTTTACAAATATAAATCATCACCGCACAAACCTCTTAAAATTGGAGGATATTGACATACTTGTTTATGACTTCAAATTAACAAAGAGAGGAACTCTTCAGTTGAAGACGATAGAGATTTTGAAGAGGTTGTTACCAGATGGAATAATGTTGAGATGAGAGTCTTTTGAAACTAGTCGTAGATCCAGAAGAATTTTGAAACATGAAATGGTCGGCATGCATGTGGACTCAGATGGGGCACTAGTTGATGAAAGAGAAGAATATGGAAGATCTTCATTTGCATCAAGTCATTCATATGAAGATGTGAATTCTAATTTTTGCATCGTATCTTGAAATATTTTTTTTATTTCCATATGGTGTTAAACGGAGTTATGAGTCATTTTTATGTTTGTTGGATTATATGTTTTAATTATGATGATTTTTATTGTTTAGAATATCAAAAATGCAACAATAACTTAGAGATATAATGTATGTTTCATTGAATCTACAAGTAATGACATTTTGATTAATTTAGTCATGTAATTTGTTCATAATGTCATGGTTTTTTAATTTTATGGTTGAAAATTTTCCAATTTTTTTTTGTATCTTTAATGTTATGGTTGAAAAAAATTAGAATTTTAGCAATCTTTTGTGTCATGTTATTATATGTTTAACAACATGGATGAAAACTGATAGAATTTTAATGTCTTTCAGATCTCATTATTGTATCTTTATCATCATTACTAAAAAATGTTGAAATTATACTTAGGAAAGAAAAATGTTATTTTACCAAAAACATTAGTTTGTTTTTTCCTCAAAAACAATTGTTTTTTCACAAAAAAAATCGGTTTTATTTCCATTTTTTAAAAATGTTCAAAATTGACCCTAAAAAAAGCATCTTTCCAGTATAGACACTTTTCATTTTTAGTACTATTTTTCATGTTTTTTTGGGTTTTTTTGGTAGGAGTTCCCTTTTTGAGTTTATAGTTCCCGTTTCAAAGTTTACATTATTTATAGGTTAAGTCCTTACCATCCACCTATTTTATCCGGAAGAAAAAACTTGTAATTTCATTGATGACACAATCATCATCTCCTAAACAAAATTTCCTTATTTATTCAATGGTTCAAGCTTAATTTTATTTTATCAAATCTTTGTTTTATCATTGAAATCTGTGATTATTTAAAATATGTTAGAAAACCTAAAATATATTATTATTATTATTTAAAACCGGTATTTAAAATTAAAAACTTATTTTTATAATATTTTTTGTTACACCCACGTTATTCCATTAAATAAATAGATATTATTTATTTAAAAATAAAAGTCTATTCTCCCTATTAACATTTTGTTATCTATTTTATAAAATAAAAATCAAATTTTAAAAATCATATAGATGTGAAAGTATGGATTTATTTGAAAATAATAATCCATGACCTCAATTTTAATATTGAAATGGAGTTATAATTTGTCCCTATGGACTTATTTGAAATATAATAATCCATGCCCTCAATTTTAATATTGAAATGGATTTATAATTTATGCCTTCCATTCTATTAAGTTACACCGAAATTAATTAAGGTTGTGAACTAAAAAAATGTATGTAAATGAAATGAAGGAACATGTATTTAAAATTTTAGTATCTTGTTTTCGTACTTGGAAATGTTGAGAAGTCTGAGTTATTTAGTGCTTTAAATGGAAGGTAATTAATTGAATATTATACATCAATTAAAGGTGATATGAGTAAGAGGAGAAAGAAAATATTAGCCATGCATAAAATTTTACAAAATGGGGTATACAAGTTGAGTCAGACTATATTATATTAGATGATTGTGATGCTAAGTCGGTTTAAGCATGAATGAAGTTAAAAAGGGATTATATCCTTGCATCGAAGAAAAAAATTAAAATTCTGAATGCAAGACATGTGCATACCTCAGAATTCTTAACAGTGCAATAGGGAAAGATTCAATTGTTGAGTCAAATCATACAATTAAATTAGAAGATGGAAAATTACAAGAAGAAAATTGAACAAATAACTACAAAAACACAACATATCTATAAAAGGAATCCATTTGTTCCAACATCACCATTATATCCATGAGAAGGGTTGAATCCATTAGATTAATTAGATTTATCGTTAGGAAATTTCAAGAGAATTATCACAATTAAATAGGATGAATTGCACATTTTGAAGGAGTGGATTTTAGAGAAGTATGGTACAACTATTTTTATAAAGTAGTTGGAATAATTTCATGTATAGTCAAACAATTAAATCATCATCAAAGCCATAAAAAAAAGGAATTTATTTTATAAATATTTGGAAATGAAGAACAAAATTGTCTGAATTAAACAAGATTTATGTTCATAGCCATGGAAATGAGGGTATTATCATATTATATTATTCTTAACTCTTGATTATGAGAAGGGACAATTGCAGATGGAAATTTTGGAGCCAAAAACTCAAATTGTTAAAATTATTGGCGATTATAAAGGATTAAAGTATTCAATGAAAATAGATAAGATTAATATGGTGGATAAGATGGATATGCAAAGACAAATAGGAGATATGGTATTGTTAAAATTATTGGCGATTATAAAGGATTAAAGTATTCAATAAAAATAGATAAGATAGCAGTCACAATAAATTTATATTATTAGCCTATAATGAAGAAAAAAAATGGTGAATATATTGTTAGATCTGAGACTTTTGTGATCCATATTGGAAATAAATGTATTTCGGATTAATCACATCGTTTGGATGTGATTATATTGTTAAATGTTTGTAATATCAGTAAGTTACAATTGAGTCGTTAATCATCAACATGAATGTTGTACCTAAATCCAATTCCCTAACGAAAGTGGGAAGTTATATTTATGGGCTTCGTTGTTGGTCTAGCAAAGACTTCCAATAAACATGATGCAATCATGGTAGTGGTGAATGACGTGAGTAAGGTAGCTCACATTATCCTTGTGAAGTCCACTTATAAAGTAATCAATATTGTCCATATCTTTATGAAGTATATTTTTAGATTGCATGGCATGCCCAAGAAAATCGTATATGGTTAGGATGTCAAGTTTAATTCAAATTTTAAGACATCTCTATTTGTAGGTTTTGAGCCACAATTGACATTTATTGCATTCTATCATCCTTAGATAGATGGAAAACTAGAAAGAGTGAATAGAGTATTGGAAGATATGTTAAGGATGTATGTTATGCATCAACCCAAGAAGTCATAAGACTATTTACCTCCGATAGAATTTTCCTATTACAATGGCTACTAGGAATCGCCAAGAATGGCTCCCGTTGAAGTGTTATATGGTAGAAAATATAAAACCCCAATCAGCTAGGTTAATATGATGAATATTATTAAACTTCGATAATATATGTTGAAGGAAAGGGAACAAGATATGAGAAAAATAAAACAAAATATGAATATGGAACAACACTGCTAGAAAATATACAGATTAGAACATATAATTTTAAGTGGGTGAGCATGTCTAATGTAGGGTCAAAAACAAATTTTTTTATTTGAAATTGGGATCATGTGCCAAGTTGGCACAACATTATTTTGGAACCTTGAGATCCTAGAGAGTGATGCCAATAGCATACATGATTTCCTTACTACTTACAATAAACATACATGATGTATTCCATGGGTCTTGACTTAAGAAATATGTGCATGATGTTAATCATATTATTAATTGCATTGTTATTCAAGTCGAACTCGAAGAAGAGTTTTCATTAAAGCCTCAATGCATACTCGTTAGGAGAAAGACCCTATGCTAAAACTGGGTCATTATCCAGGTTAAGGTATAATGCAGAAGTATTAGAGAAGATTAGACAACAAAAAAATTGGAGAATGCTATGAAAATGACATATCCATTCTTGTTTTTTGTACATGGCCTCTATTATGATTATTAGAACATTGAGGACATTATTCCTTTCAGGGAGAGAGGATTGTAACACCCATTTATAAACCCCAATTTTTGTATTCTATATTTATAATGATAATGCTAAAATGACCAAAGTAGATATTTTGATAGAATTAATTTAATATTATTTTTAATATAATATATTGCTAAAGTTGAAGAAGAGAGTAGCCAACATATATCTAATCCCTGGGGGGGATTAGGTAAGGGGGATTTGGGAAGTTTCTTATCTTATTTGAATTAAACATTTTGATTCCTCATTTGGTATTTGAACCACCCAACTATGAAAAGTTATGAAAAGGATGGGAGTGTATTGAAATGCTCTAGGTGTGGGCTACATACCCGTTTTAGAAACTTTTGATTGGCCATATAGCTCGAGTAGCGACCCCAAATTCTCATGCAAGAATGTACATGTTTCTAAAGAAATGATACTAGCTAGCAATGGAGTGGGAAGGGAGGTGAGAAGGAGGGGTGTGTGTGTGTGTGAGAGAGAGAGAGAGAGATAGAGATAAGATTGTTCTCATGAACTAGTGGAATCTATGAGTAAAAAATTGAACCACACATAGCGATAATAGTGTAACTTTGATTAGCAGTGATAAAGAATCCTCTAAGTCACTGAAACCCTATTTGGAGTTTTTGAACTTATTTAAATTGGAAAGAAAAAACAATGTGAAGGCCTTCAACCTAATCCAGAAGCCAAAAAATTACATGAATATTTGGTCTTAATTTAGCACATAAGAAGCTAATAAAAGAGAAGGATCGAGAGACTTCTATACGAGTGAAGGAAAGACTTCATTTACGTCATGTAATCCCATAATACTAATACTATGTATGTTAACCAACCTAAACTTATAAATTTAAATATTGAACATTTATTTCTTATATGACTAACTTTACACTATTTCTATATATACTGGACAAAATTAACCACTCAACTCTTCCCTCATAGACATTACAAAAGTTTTCCCCAAATTGTTTACCTACCCCAATATTGAACTCCATAGTTTCCTATTGATATGACTAAATTTGTGCTTTATTGTTGTGGGTACAAAAAAAAGTTGATCTCTTAGTGCAAAACTATAATGTCCCTTAAGAACATAATAAAAGTTCAACCCCAATATTTGTGCATGGATCAACTAATACAATCAATATTATTCATGCAAATATTGAATTTCCTACTTGCATATGGATACAAGTAACACTTTAAACTTTGACTGAGTTCATAATTACATTAATAGACATGTCTATTTCAAAATAGTCCTTTCATGTTTTTAATTTAATTATCAGTAATCAGGTGGATGACAAAGATTTAACCTCCATGGAATAAGTTGTAATATTCGTAATAGTATTCAAAGATCAAATGTAAATATTTATCTTCAAGTTAGTTATTCTCTCTTCATTTATCAAAACAAATTCCATATCAACACATGCATATTGGGCATGTGGTATTGATAAGCCATGGTATGTCACAAGAACTATTTACAAGTTAAAAATTTCCATGATAAAGTAAGGTGGATTTTCTTAATTAAGAATATTATAACATGTTATTTAGCACTGAAAATCTGGTCCAATGGTTAGATGGACATGTTTGGTGCCTACATGTCCCGCGGTCCAATCTTGAATAAAATTATATATGCCTGAGAGTTATTTTTGATGAAAAACAGAAACATGTTATTTAAAATTTATACCTATATTGATTCCTTTTATAATTTATAATTTAATTAATTTTTATAATTTAAAAAATGCAATGTTTTAAAAGTTTATAATGTTTATAATACAACTTAAGTGGGCCTAATGGTTAAGAGAATGTGCTTCCTCCTAAGAGGGCACAGGTTCAAAACCAGAGGGGGTAGAGTATGTATGCATGCGTAGACTTAGTAGTCAAATCGATGTGACCTTAAAATTGGATAATAATAATAATAATAGATGACTATAGAAAAATATGACTATGCTACATTGTATGGGTGACCTTAAAATTGGATAATAATAATAATAATAGATGCCTATACAATGTGTGACCTTAAAATTGGATAATAATAATAGATGCCTATACAATGAGTGACCTTAAAATTGGATAATAAAATCCCTATAGAAAAATATGACTACGCTACATTGTATGAGATGTTACGTTTTTACATAATCCAACCAAAATAATTTCATTCACTTAGCAGATGCCTATACAATGAGTGACCTTAAAATTGGATGATAATAATAATAATAATCGATGCCTATAGAAAAATATGACTACGCTACATTGTATGAGAAGTTATGTTTTTACATAATCCAACCAAAATAATTTCATTCACTTAGCAGTGAAATTGTTGTAACCTTAAAATTGGATAACAATAATAATAACTGCCTACAGAAATTTAATACTACTATGGTATTTTGTATGAATGACCATAAAATCAGATAATAATAATAATAATAGATGCCTATATAAATTTAATATAACTATGCTACATTGTATAAGATGTTACATTTTTACATAATCTAATCAAAATAATTTCATTTCTTATGGGATTCTAAGTGAGGTTTAACTTACTCATGATTTCTATGTTATTGCATGAGCTGTTACATTTTTACATAATCCAATCAAAATAATTTCATTTTTTGTGGGATTTTAATGCAGGTTTAACCAACCCATGATTTCTACATCCATAGGTCCCTTATCCATGAACAAAAAGTCTCATACACCAATTTAGTGTTTGACTCAACCGTGAACTTAAAATCAAATAAAAATATGTATGACATGTTACGTTTTTACATAATTCAACCAAAATAATTTCATTTCTTCTGGAATTCTAACAGAGGTCTGACCAACCCAGGATCTCTACGTCGGCACAGTAAGGATCGAGATTTAAAATTCGAGCCACTATTTAATGATAATGTGTCTCTGTGGTCATATTATTAATATCTCTTCGATCTCCTGTTAGGAACTTTCGTTTAGTGTGTGAAATAACTGCGAAATCTCAGCTCGGGAGCGAGCATGTGGAACTATGTCGAAACTACACACAAGGCCACCAGTGTTACTCACTCCTGCGTGGGAAGCTTTACTAGTCCTCATGACATTGATCTCATTATTGCAAAGTGCAGCAGAATTGAGATTCATCTTTTCACTCCTCAGGGTTTGCAGCCATTGCAAGAGGTGCCCATCTATGGACGAATTGCAACACTCGAGCTTTTCTGGCCTCATGGATAGCTGCAGGATTCTCTTTTCCTTTTAACAGAAAAATATAAATTCTGCATTCTTCAATGGGACACGCAGGCTGGTGAAATTATTAGCAGGGTAATGGGAGATATCTCAAATCGTATTGGGCATCCCACAGAATGTAGGCAGATGCGTAGCATTGATCCAGACTGTAGGCTCATAGCACTCCACCTATATGTTGCCGCATTGAATGCTATGCCATTGGACAGCAAGGGAGAACTTGAAGATTCTTTCAACATTAGTCTAGAGGAACTTCAAGTTTTAGATATCAAGTTCTTATATGGTTGTCCACACCCTACAATTGCTATGTTATATGAAGATTATATAGGGAGAAGGAACCTCAAGACATATGTGGTGGATCTAAGAAACAGGGATTTCAAACTGGGGCCTTGGTTAAAGGTAAATCTGGATAGGAATTCGATCAGTAGATATGGATTCGGGTAATTTTTTTAAATAATTTGAGAGAAATTTTTTTCCAGGGATTTTTTTCCAGAAATTTGTTCAAATTTGGAGGAAGAAAAACAAAGGGATTTGTTCAAATTTGGAGGAACGAAAATCAAAGGGTTTTTCATTAAAATTTGAAGGAAAGAATTAAAAAAAAAAATCTGTTGAAGGGTTTCTTTGTTTGAAAAAACGGGGATTTTTTTTTCCAATTTTTTTTTTAAGAAAGGGAAACAAAAAAAATAAACCCTGGTTTAAAGACTGAAACCCAAGGAGGAAAAAAATGGCCAAGATATCGAATGCAAAACTTGAGGTCAAGAAATTCACTGGCAAGATAAAATTTTCTCTTTGGAAACTAAAAGTTAGGGATTTGCTGGTGCAACAAGGGTTGAACAACGCATTGGACGGGGTAAATAAGAAACCTACAATCATGACTGATTTGGACTAGGAGGACTTAGATGCCCGAGCTCTCAGTACCATAACCTTATGCCTGGCGGATGAAGTTCTCTTCAAAATTGTTGAAGAGAGTACAACTTCAAATTTATGGGAAAAACTGGAAAAACTATATATGACAAAGTCGTTAACCAATAGAATTTATCTAGAAAGAAAATTGTACAGTCTTCGAATGAAGGAGCGTTCAAAAGTTCATAACATTTGAACATTTTTAATACACTTATATGCCAATTAATAGAAATGGAAGTTAAAATTTAGGAAGAAGGCAAATCTATAACCTTGTTGTGTTCTTTGCTCGAATCATGGGATCACTCGTAACTTCAATCAGCTTGAGCACCGTTGATTATTTGAAATTTGAATCAGTTGTGGGAGCTCTCTTGCTTGAAGAAATATGAAGGAAATCCAGTAATGAAACAGCTGCATCAAAAGCCATGATAGCTAGAGGACGGTCAAAGGAAAGAGGAGAAAAAACAAGGGGGTCTTCTAGATCTAAATCAAAGGGAAAGAAGTGTAAGGAAAAATGTTGGCACTGCAATAAAATTGGACACCTGAAGAAAGATTGTTGGAAATGACAAGAGTCTGATAACTCGAAGAAGGAAGAAAATCAGGTTGATTTCGGTATGATAGACGAATTTTTATCTGGTGAAGAATTATGTATGATAGATGAAACTTCATGTACTATCTCTCAGGGTGTTGAAAGCTAGTTGTTAGACTTTGGTGCTTCTCATCACATGTGTCCACACAAAAATTTGTTTACTTCATATGAAAATGTAAATGGTAGTTCTGTGTTTATGGGTAATAATGTATATGTCAGACTGTTGGGATGGGAAATATCAGGATTAAAATGTATGATAACAAAATTAGAACATTAACTAGTGTTAGACATGTACCTGATTTGAAGAAAAAATTGATTTCTTTGGGAATGTTGGATTCAGATGGTTATAAGTTTACATGTCAGAATGGTGTGTTGAAAGTCTTTAAAGGTGCCCTAGTTGTTATGAAAGCATGAAAGGTTGGAAATCTTTACAAACTCAAAGGAATTACTAAGATGAGTGAAGCAACGATTGTGTCAGAAAAAAGAAGAAGGAAGTACTCGCTTATGGCATTAGCGATTGGGTCACATGAGCGAGATAGGTCTTCATATACTGATGAAATGTAAATCCCTTCCCGATCTAAAATCTTTGAATTTGGATTTCTGTAAACATTGTGTGTATGGAAAACAGTGTAACCAGAGATTTAAAACTGGAAATCATAATAGTAAAGATATTTCAGACTATATTCATTTTGATTTGTGGGGACCATCTCCTGTTGTATCATATGGAGGTGATCTATATTTTTTAATGTTTATTGATGATTTCTCCTGTAAATTTTGGGTCTTTATGCTAAAAAATAAAGCTGATGTATTCAATGTCTTTAAACAATTTAAAGCAATGGTAGAGAAAAGAATAGGCAAATCAATTAAATGTTTAAGAACTGACAATGGTGGTGAATTCACTTCAATATAATTTTAACAATACTGTAAGGATGAAGGAATTGTTAGACAAAAAACTACTATTTATATTCCTCAGCAAAATGGTGTTGCTGAACGTATGAATCAGACTCTTATGGAAAGAGCCAAAAGTATAATCAACAATGCTAACTTGCAAAAATGAGTTGTGGGCAGAAGCAATATCCACTGCTTGTTATTTAGTTAACAGATAACCTTCAGTAGCAATTAATTGTAAAATTCCTGAAGAGGTTTGGACAGGTCAGTCTTGTGATTATTCACATTTAAGGATATTTGGATGTGATGCTTATTCTCTTATTCCTAAAAATCAGCGTTCAAAATTAGATCCAAAACCGAAATGTTATGTCTTTGTTGGGTATGACTATGCAGTGAAAGGATATAGGTTGTGGGATCCTACAACGTGGAAAATAGTCATTAGTAGAGATGTAATATTTGATGAATCTTCTTTTTTAAAATAAAAAGTTGAAAGAATTGAATAGGAACAGGTATTGCCAAATCAACAAGTTCAATTGGAGACTAGATTTTTTTGGTGATAGTCAAAAGGAAGAAGGAGCTTCTGGAGAAAAAGGTGTTGAAGATACAAAGGAAACTATTGAAGTTTCCGAACCAGTTCAAGTTTCTGAACTAGTTTAGCAACCACTCACTCTAAGAAGGTCTACAAGGGAAAGAAAAACTTCCAAAAGGTATAAAGATTCTGCTTCATCTTTTGCTTTGATTATTGAAGATGGGGAACCTTCTTGTTATCAGGAAGCAATGGATTACAGATAGAAAAATATGGAAAATGGCTATGGAAGAAGAAATGGATTCCTTAGTCAAGAACAATACCTGGGATCTTGTAGAACTTCTTGAAGGGAGAAGTTTTGTTGGATGCAAATGGATCTTCAAACTGAAACGGAAAGTTGATGGAAGTATTGAAAGTTATAAGGTGAGAATCATAGCAAAAGGGTATTCTTAGGTTGAATGTATCGACTTTCATGAGATTTTTTCACCAGTTGTAAAACTTGCTTTTTATTCGCACTGTGTTGGCACTAACTGCGTTACTTAACCTTGAGTTAGAATAGTTAGATGTTAAAACAACTTTTCTACATGGTCATTTAAATGAAGAGTTATATATGGAACAATCATAAGCTTTTGTACAAGGTCGCAACAGAAGATTAGTTTGCAAGCTCAGGAATTCATTGTATGGTCTGAGGTAGTCTCCCAGACAATGGTACAAGAAGTTTGATTCCTTCATGGTGAGCCAGAAATTTATAAGGAGTGAGTATGGTCATTGCGTATACTTCAAGAGTTTCAAGGGAATATTCATTATCTTAGCTTTGTATATTGACGATATGCTTATTCCAAGCAAAAGCATGGAAGATATCAACATGTTAAAGGATCATCTTTCTAGGACGTTTGATATGAAGGATCTTGGAGCAGGAAAACATATCTTGGGCATGGAGATACACAGAGATAGGAAAAATGGTAAGCTTTGGTTATCACAGTAGAAGTATGTGGAGAAAGTACTTGAAAAGTTCTGTATGAATAATGTGAAACCTATTAATGTTCCATTAGCTTCCCATTTTAAGCTTTCTTTGGTTTTGAGTCCTAGAACTAATGAAGAAAAACAGTATATGTCTCATGTACCATATGCAAATGTTGTAGGCAACTTAATGTATGTGATGGTATCTACAAGACCGACATTTCACATGTAGTTGGAGTTTTCAGCAAGTTCATGGAAAATCCAGGTGAAGAACATTGGTGAGTAGTGAAATGGGTGCTTCGATATTTGAGAGGCACAAGTGACCATTGCATCATCTTTAATGGTAGTGAAGGATCAGTCTGCGGATATGTAGATGCTGATTATGCAGGTGATTTGGACAAAAGAAGATCTACTACAGGTTATGTCTTTACTCTTGCAGTGGAGAAATTAGTTGGATGTCAAAGCTTCAAGAAATAGTTGTGTTGTCCACTACTGAAGCAGAATATATAGCTGCTTCAGATGCCAGTAAAGAAGCAATTTGGTTAAAGGGTCTACCTGATGAGATTGGAAGGACGCAGGAGAAAGTGAATGTACTTTGTGATAGTCAAAGTGGTATTCACTTGGCTACAAATCCTGCTTATCACAGTAGAACCAAGCACATTGATGTAAGATATCATTTTTTGAGACATGTGATCGATGGAAGAAAGTAGCTCTTAAAAAGGTCCATACGCGAGAGAATTGTGCATACATATTCACAAAGCCAGTTACAGTAGAGAAGCTACGATGGTGTTTAGCTTCTCTTGGCTTGCAGAAAAGATGATGAATGGGCATGGGCAAGGGATTAGGAAATTGTTGTCAAGGTGGAGTTTGTTGGAATTTTGACAACTAATTATGTAAATTTGGATAAAATGTATTAGTTATTAACAAGTTAGTTTTATACCGAAACATCATTTATGTAACTGAGGAGCCTCATATAAAACTGATGAATGCCCTAACTATTGGATGAAGAATCATTTTATTGTTTGAATAGAGAGCTTCCAATCCCTTGCACCGTGGATGTTTCCTTGACACTTTGTCAGGGTTTTACCACGTAAATCCTGAGTTATTTCTTGTGAGGCTGTATTTAGTTTCTTGTCAGTTAAATTTCTTTATTGGTTAAATTAACCTATTTAAACTACCCAATTTCACATGGACAACATCCTCATCGAATTTGGAATTAGGAGCAGTCTCGCACATTTGCAGTGTGAAATATTCTGTTGATTCAGATATGTATTTTGTGCAACTATAAGATGATCAAACATTTGATATTATTTCATCATTCCCAATTGATGTTTATGAAAATGTGACTGAGGAAAACCCTTCTATTACCCATCGTATGCATATTGAAATGCATAAACCATTTTTCCCCAGGAATTAATATGACCTACTAGGTAAAATATTCATTAGATAATGGTTAAGGCCCCTTTATTAATTCTCGGCGGAATGATTTATCAACCTCCAGAAGCAATTCCATAAACTAACTACATTTCATGCCCTTCATCAATCCTTTCAATTAGGACTTTGTTTAACCCTCATAACCTTCGCATATAACTTTAATGAACCCATTGTTAAACCTTAATTCCTGCACATATAACTAAACCCCATAAACCTTTATTAACTTTGGGTCATACACAGGCTTAACACACAAATCAACTATCGACGCTTTAATCCTATTATAAACCTTTTATAATAGAATCCATATAAAACATATATAAACCATACCTTTTCTTGATTCCTCTGCCTTAGCATGTTTCTCGAGACTTAGCTTTATGGTAATCACAATCTCGTAGATCCACTAACATGCCTTCATCCTTTCTACCCAATATGCGATAACACAACCCGATTTCCAAATATTGTAAACTGCGTCCATACTTTCTCAGGTCCGCTCACATCGTACATCGCAATACCATTCATAGCAGTTGCTAAGGGCCTAGTACATCACCATGGGATATTTGCTATGCGATCAAATCTTTGATTGCATCGGATATCGCATATCGCACATCCTTGTGGCCCAAGGTTCATTCCTCATAATCGAAACATTGAGATGCGAGATTTAACAACAGTCCTCCACCGTTGATTTGAGAACCCGATCCAATGGTTAACAATAAGATCACATTTCGCAATTGCAACTCGTTTGCAGCTAGTTTTTTCCCACTACTATGATATGTTGTGGTGTGACACAACTTCCTCCCTTTGCTGCGACTTAATTCTAGGCATTGATCTTCCAGATTTGACGACTCCTGTGCACTAACACTTCATTTCTTTGTTCATCTCTTTATTTGGGTTATATGCCATTCTTCAATGGTTCACTGTGGTTTCATTTATTTCAATAGTTAGCGTCCTTCCACTGTTCCGCTGTGCGACTCCTCCTCAGCTTAACTCTATGTGCTTCTTTGATCAAGATCGCTCCAAACCATTACTTGGTTTCTTTGAATGGATTCAATGATCCATTACATTCCTCTTTATTATTCTTCTCTTTTGTGTATTCGCCTAGACTTTTCCTGCACACATATGTTATACAAAATACTTTGATTCATACATAACTTTAACATTTGATATTCAAATCGCACATTTACACACTTTGGAATTAAACTTCTGTATATGTACATATAACCAATAATTACATAACAGTACTTTCTGCCCCTCTTTGGCCTAATATTGTAATTATAATGGCCTCTGATTTACAAGCTTCCCATAGGCTTATAGTCACACTCCAATTATCTAACTTGTTATCTATCTAACCTATCCAACCAACCTTTGTCTATGCATTTTTGGCTTAAATTTATACAAAAGGATTCTAAAACCAATTCCTGGTTTAGATGTGTAAGCTTCTCAACAAAATCCTAAAATCTCTTTCTTATCCCTAAGGATTCTCTCAAATCCACAAAATCATGAACTAACTCCTAATCTAAGTTTTACAATTAATTCTCAAATCCCTCAATCTCTCAACTCTCTTAAATCTCTCATATTCTCCTATATTCAAGAATATTTACAAATATGCCTCACTATATTCAATTAAATCCTATTCTAGCTTCTCTCATTAAAATCACTCAAAACACCTAATAATTACATTAATTCAATACTTAGGAAACCAACTTCTGTGAAACACAAGACCCCATATGTCTACTAAAATACAATGATAATGTTGAGTTGAATGCTCCTACATCAAAATGGATGCTCGATGCTAAGTTTTGCATTTATAGATGACAACAATGTCTATTATTGTGTGGGCACAACTTATGTGTTGCTTGAGGAGTCTGAATCTAGCAAAGGCCGAAATCTGGTATTTTTGGTTAAAGATGGGAAATTGAAACTTGTGACTAAGAGGGAAACAAAGGGAGTTATATATAATTTTAATGCATTTAATGGAAAGTTGCTTGCTGGTGTCAACTAGAATATTCAATTGTGTAAATGGATGCCCATTGACGATTCTTCACAATGGTTGCAGTGTGAATGTGAATATCTTGGTCATACAGTTGCACTCTATGTTCAAACTTGTGGATATTTTATCGTTGTTCGGGATTTGATAAAATATATTTCTTTGTTGTTATACAGGCCTGAGGAACGAGCTATTGAAGAAAGGGCTCGGGATTTCAATCCAAATTGGATGACCTCTGTTGCAATTCTAGATAACGATATATACCTAGGAGCAGAGCACAATTTCAATCCTTTTACAGTGATGAGATATAGCGATGCTACAAGTGAAATAGAGGGGGAAAAACTAGAATTTTTCGGGGAATACCACCTCAGGGATATTGTTAACTGATTTAGGCATGGATCTCTTGTCATGTGTGTACCAGATTCAAAATCCAACAAGATCCCTACAGTTATATTTGCAACAGTAAATCGGGCTATTGGTGTGATCACATCTCTACCTGAGGAGCAATACCAATTTCTTGAAAAGTTGCAAATGAACCTTGTGAAGGTGATCAAAGGAGTAGGGGGCTTGAACCACGAGGAATGGCGGTCATTTACCAACAAAATGAGGAATACTGATGCAAGAAGGTTCTTGGATGGTGATTTGATTGATTCATTCCTTGATATTAGAAGAAATAGGATGGAGGAAATTGCAGCTGCAATGGGTGTCACAGTAGAGGAGCTATGCGATAGGGTGGAAGAGTTGAACAAGTTTCATTGATACAAAGATAATTTACGAACATCAAGGCATCTAGTTTTGTCTGGGTATATTGTATAGTGCTTACAGGTGAAAATTTAAAAGTATATATTACATTATAATTTACTGAAACATTAAACAAGGTCACATAGCTAGCTTTTCTTGTCACTTAGTTTAATTATTGAACTTTGAAATGTATGAACAAACTACCACATTTGAACAAGGGCTACATTGCTCGTAATAACTGAAAAGGCTTATTATATATGTCTAGCATTCAATTTTTGTAGTTGGATATTATAGTTTAACAATAGTAGTTAAATTTTATTATTCTTTATTATATATAAATATATTTATTTAAAATCTAATTGGTTAAGTTCAACAAACTATATGAGCTAGTATATAAATCTCTTTTATTGGACTTGAATTTGAGAAACAAATGCGAAAATTCACAATATCACAACCCAAAGCCCTAAAAATGCATTGTGTACTATGGTTTCTTGGTCAAAACTACATTGGACATGGGACAAGTCGCCATGAAGATATGAAAGGATATCAAAGACCAATTTTTTGGGAAAAGAGAAAGTATTAAACAAGAGCATTTTTTGTATGATTTGATTAGGCAAAATCCAAATCTCTTGTCAATTTTATAGAAACACATAACGACAATTTCTGATAAAAGTTTTAGTATATGCATTACTCAAACCTTGCCATTAATGGAAATGGGAAAAACTAGTGTCACAACCACTTACTATTATTTAATTTGGTTAAATGAGAACCTTAAAAGGAGTTGGACGCTTTAATTCAATTGAAGAAAAGCGACATGGCCACAACTTCCAAAGATGTCATCCCTATAGTATCCACAACAGTCCCTTGTACACTGGTAGCTTCATTGGCACATACAGTTCCACCTGCCACAGCATTGCCAGTAACAACAGAATCTACAACAGTAGCAAGTGCATTAGGAGATGAAGCAGCAGAATTAGTCAAATCCATGGAAGAGATGTCTATCCAGGCCACAGAAATGAATAGATTAAGAGAAAAGGTGGCAAGTTTGGAAACAGACTACAAACTTTCCCAACTGAAGAAAAAGGAAGAAGCACAGAAAGCCCAAAGAATGAATGAAAGAATTAAAATCTTAGAGAAGGACTTGACACTGGAGAAATCCTTAGGGAAAACCAAGGAAATATTGTGGGCCAATATCATTGACTCTGCCAAGGATATTTGGCCCTCAATTCAAGTTATTTTTGAGCATATTTAGTTAGTAAAGATATCTATAGAAGCTATCCAAAAGGTCAAAGAAGGATTAGGAGACATGCTTGAGGATGCCAATAGGCTCATCCACTTATTCAACAACAAAAATAGGTATGATCTCTAAGAACTCAATATAGAAGATAGAACATAGACCATTTTGGAAATAAGGAAGGTCCTTTCTAAAAGGAACCTTATGTTTAAATTAGAAGAGAAGTGCCACAACATGCAGATAACCATTGATAGGTTCATGGCTAAATTCCAAATTTTGAGGGAGAAAGGTCTGCCCAGTCCATTAGTTATCAATGATAAACTTATGACATAGTTGGACTATGATAACAGACTGAGGCAATTGGCTAAGGAACAAGCAAGCACTTCATCCATAAAAGCCCCGCCAATAGGGAAAAGTTTTGTACAACACATTTGAGAACTTGTTTTTGCTTGAGCATGAGATAAAGCATTTATTCCTCATCAAACCCAAATTTTCCAAGTATACTGAAGCTGACGAGATCTATAGAAGAATGATGAATGTAAAGTTACCTGATGTAGAATAGTGGGAGACAATGACTGATTTAATGTAATAAATTTACAGCAAAAAAGTTACGGCACAGTAAAAGTGAAAGCAGCCAAGTAAATAGATGAAAACATGGTAGCATGGTCAAAGAGTATTAGGTGAAAGATAAAAATTAAAGAATATTCCAGCGTGAAAGAGCACAACTACAAGCCGACATAAAGGGCTACAAACTCAACCATAAAAGCCAACAATACCAAATAAAAAGGGATAGCATGAAACAATTCATTAGCTATCTCTATCTTTTTGCTAGAAGATATTTGTATTTCCTAGAATAAATCTCAAGTTGGTTTTGAGATATTTTGTAATAATTTTTTGTATAAATACTTCACAATTCGAAGTATGTAGGGTGGATTCCAAAACATTTCTATAAACTTCTTGATCTTAAGTTTGAAATTCTATTGTATCAATGACTGGACCAGTTAGTTGGATCAAGGAATAAAGATCAGATATTTCACCAGATTCTTGTGTAAAGCAAAGTTCAAATAAGCATTTCTCATGTTCAATGTTATTTTTCTTTAATTTTTTCCACAGTCTTACGTGTATCTCTAAAAATCTCAATGCTATAACATGGAATGATATCTCAAAAATTTCTTAGCTACACTTTGTCTTGACTGTTATGCATATTCAATGTTTTCTTCACAAATCTAAGTTAAGGAATTCTTGATTGCTCCTTAGTTTAGGTAGTTCCTTGTGATCTATAGCAAAGAATTATTAATTGCCCTTTGTTCATGATTATCCTTTGTTCTTCATTTTAACCCCGGTTTGAGAATTCTTAAGTGATCTCTCACCCTGGTTAAGATCATTTCGCCCATTCGTCCTAAAGATTTGCACTTTACTTTGCTACCCTACCCTGTGAACATTCCCTTTAATTAATTGATCTAGTTATGCTATCCATTTATTGACTCCATAGCCCAATGGCTTAAAGACCTTGCTTTATCCATTTGTTCCAAGAATTCCACCATCCAACCTTCAATTCAAAACCATAACCCCATGAACATTAAGAACTAGCTTAAAATCCCAGTAAAACAAAGCTAAATTATATAGAGAGAGCCCTCTCTGAGTCATAGGTTGGCTAGAGCGTATACTTAAAATATTGGTTTCTGGTTACCTCATTTTCTTCCTTATTCTGATAACTTCTAAGGAAAATTCTGAGTGATAACATAGTGTTGACCATACTGGGGGCTCAAATCCTTAGTCCTAATAAAATTTTAAGAAATTTCTAAATCTTTATTTTGAGCCTCTTAAAGTAACTTATTAGAAGTTATTTTAAAAAATCTCACAAAAGAAAATAATTTGAAAAATTTTGAAATTCTGGCTTCAAGGAGAACTCATTATACTAGGGCTAACCCAGATCCAAAACCCGCCCCAGTATTTGATAATCCCAACCTGATTTCAATAAAATCCAAAAAAGAAGAAAGTTCAGCTAGTCACAGACCATTGATTAAAGCTAATTCATGTCTTGATGAGTGGTTGTTTTTAGAAGATCTTCCCTTTTATGAGCAATTTGATTTGTCACTATTCAAATCAAAGTTTGGAAGTGAAATATACGATATTGTTCTAGACCCTGATTTCATTCCAAACCTTGAAGTCCAAAAAGCCAACCAGTCAATTGATGAATACATTGTGAATTCTCCACATTTGTCCATGAGTTCTTCTAAGATCCCTGAGCTTTCTGAACAATTTTCTACCTCTTTCAGTTCACCATTGTTCCCTTCAACTTTTGAAGTCCATTCTCCACCCCCATTTATACCTTCACTCCCTCACCAACCTATCACATCACATTTATCATCTACTAGTCCTGGTTCTTCATCCATTCTTCATCCACATCTTAACCCCTCCCAGCCTACAGCCATGGCAAACAGATATGCTCCTCTTGTTTTACCTTCCCCACTTGGTGCTATGCCAGCAGACTACCAGAGTAAAATTGTTCATAATGGCATAGGAAACTACACTACAAAACACCATGTCAATAAGATGACATATTACTTCGAGCTACATGAAATTGATACTGTGGATGTTCAAAAGAGACTATTTGCTTAGACTTTAGTTGGTTATGTTAGGAAATTGTTTAGATCATTTCCTGATAATAGTATTCACAGTTTAGAATCATTTCATCAGCAATTTTTTAACAGATGTGAAAAGAAGAAAAATTCCCTACAAATCCTTTCAGAATACGAAAATATTAGAAGGGGACCTAATGAAACTGTTCAAGGTTACTGTACTAGATTTAACCGTATATATAATGCAATCCCAGTTAATCTTAGACCCCACCTGACTTAGCCTTAATAAAGTTCCATGAAGGTTTTGACATAAATATGGCATTCCAACTTAGGGAAAGAAACCCCCCAACATTAGAAGAAATGAAAAGTGTATCTGTTAGTTTTGAAGCTAATTTGTTAGCTAAAAGAGCTAGAGTTAGAAATGAAAAGAGAGGAACTACTAAATATGAAGCTTCACCATATAACATAAAAATAGATAGTCTACCCAAAAGTATGGAAAGTGTTAGTGCCTAAATCTACCTCAGACTGAGAAAGGCAGGTCTAGGGTAACATCAAACCACACTTAACCTGGTAGCTAGTCCTACCAGGTCAGGAGAGGGCTCTCTCCTTGTCAATCTCAATGAAAATTTATCAAGGAAGGCTTGAGATGACTGATATAAATTTTTTTTTAGGCTAGGTATGCTTGGTTAGAGGAATTTAATTGATTTTAATGGTTGGTTTCTGGATCAGATGGGGAAGCCAGCTTTAGGTTCAGGGAATGAACACAGATTTGCAGAGGTTTGTCTGGGGTGAGGTAGGCTAGTATTTTATCACTTTGAAATGAGTGTAATGGTGAGTCTAAAGCCTAGTGAGGAGCTGCAGAGGGCATGCAAAAGTCATTAGTCCTCTTCAAACAGTAGAAAACATGTAGAACTAAATAAACCCCAAGGGAGAGCACTGAAACATCAATGAATTCTAACTTTTACACTTGAATCATTTAGCTATGAAGAATAAAAGAGATGATGGCACACTTAAACATAATATCATTGAATAACTGAGAAGAAAATAATGCTAAATTACATTACCACAAGAATCCCACAAAATGTTGAAAAACCTTGGTTTATTTCCTTGCCAAACTGCAGAAGTGATGTACAATAGTGCTCAAAGCATTCACAAGGGTCCAACCTTTACAGATGACTGCAAAAACACATGATATAGACCTCCAAACCACATGTGCTATCCATCAGGATTAAAATCCATGAGAAGAGGGGTGGTTTCAACCATATCTGAACTAGGAACACAAAAATAGATAGTGGAAAAGCTTGCCTCTAAAACCTAGGAAACTAATTCATTCAACTCTAAACCACCTACAACTAATGTATCTACCTTATCAAATCAATTTTTATCATTTTTACATCATAGTACATCAATTTACATCATGTCACATCATGAATTTGAATATAAGAGAGAAAAAGTCAAACTAGATGAAAACTAGGTGAAAAACAGAGTTTTTGAGCAAAATTGGCACTTTTCATCCTGTGTGTAGCACCATTTTTTCTGTGCGTAGCACATTTTCCAAGCTGAATTTGGATGCCTTCCTCTTCACCAAATTTGCTCCAAGATGGTTTTTTGGAACTTTCTATTTATCTAGCTTCTAGGACAAGTGGAATGTTTGAATTGGGTGTCCATTTGCCCCTCCAAAATTGCAATCTCCAAAGACTACTTCCTGTGTGGCCAAAAAGTGGCAAAAAGGGTATTTTCGAGGTGTTTTTAGCCCTTTTGGAGGTCCAAAACTTGTCAAAATTTCCTATTAATTTCTAAGCATGCCTAGATTTTCATAAGGAATCCAAAAATGCCAAGTTTTCCTCAAATGGAGCTCCCCATCAAAAAACGAGCGCCGGAGGCGCTACGCACCTGCCAGAAAAACCTGTTTTTTCCGTGAAAATTTCAAAAATGCCAAAAAGTTCCCCAAATTTTTTGAAATTTGGCATGAGTGATCTATGTCAAGTGCTATGCTGGGCCAATGAATCTTCAACCAATATTTTGAGCTTATCTTGCTCTTTCTTGCTCCTCAAAGTTCTCCTTAACTTGGCTTTTAGGCTTCTTATTCCTATTTTACAAATTTTGTTTTGGGCCAAATAGTGATAAGCCATGTGGCACAACATATTTTTCTCCCTCTTAGTCTTGTCCAACAACTTCTCAAGGTGAATATTGAATCTTTCCAACCATGATTCTCAGTTGGCCTCTATTTCTTGCTCTAGTGAAGTTAGCTTGATTTTCCTCTTCTTTGCCAATTACCGGTTTTCTCTTATGTTTTGCAGCTCCATGATTGTTTGTTTGTCTTCTAGCTGCTTGTTCCATTTCTCAAGGTAATTAATAATCCATTTAGCCCTCTCAATGTTAAGTGATAGGATTTTGATCTCAGTTTCCTGCACCTTGATGATCTCATCCTTGAGTGAACCCAAATTAGTGTCCTCGTCCTCAATCAAAATGAAATCCTTGTCTTGGCTTTCAGAAGGCCCTTCATCATGCAATGGTTACTTTCTTCTATCCTGTATTTTCTCTGCTAAAGAAGAAGGCAAAGCCCCTTTCACCCCGGGTGAGGATAGCATTCTCCTATTGTCTGGTGAAGGAAACGAGAACCCTTCTAACCCAGGTTGAGATAATACTCATTTGGTAGCTGCAAATAATCTCCTTGTGCTTTTTTTATAAGTAACAAATACTGGCACTCTTGTAGCTTGAGCCTTATGAACCTCTAGCTGATTTGAAGGCCCTCCTTCCTCTTGAAACATTGATGGGGTCACTTGAGGGCCTTTGAAAACCTCATGTGAAATGAAGGTATCCCAAGAAATATTCGGTAAGCTCAACTGATGCAAAACAACAATTTTGAGCAATGAAAAATGATAAATGCTATTTGTTAGACAGTAAAATGTCACTGCCATCATGTCAGTCTCCCTACTGTGTTATAAAACCACATTCACCTAAGCTCATGCTCCTTGAAATGGCTAAAAACCCTCTTTGCCTAAGTTAAATGGATCATCGCGTCTGTTCATTAAATAATCGCGCTGACAGGCGGAGGCCAGTGTATCTGCTGCACTGCCAGCGCGGAAGCACACGTGTTTTCCACGCTGGTCCAATTTTACGGACAGTGCGCCCTCCGTTTGTACTGTTGAGCGCTGACCAGACCTCCTCTATAGTTGATCTGCGATGTCAGCGCGCCAGCTCAGTGTCTCACCCGCGCTGATCCTATTTGGGCGAATTTGTTCTAACAGCGAACCTTCCAGATCCTTCCAGACTTGGTTGTTAGCATTGTTGAGGTCGCCATCCTTTCTCTGGCATGTTTGTTCGACTGACCATCCACTTATCTTGGGGGAAAGCTCATCCTTTACCTATTCATGGAGACTCCTTCTCCTTTATAAGCCTCCTCCATTGCCCATGAGCATCTAGTTTGGAACATATAGACTTTGATTGAGGAATTATTAGTGCATTAGTGCTGCTCTTTGTAGGCATTTGGTGTGTTGTGTGAGGATTGCTATGAGCTTGAGGAAGGTCATGAGCTTGTTGCCTTGTATGTGAGAGAGAGACCTCTTTGACTTGGGAGATTTGCTTCAAGGTGAATGCTTGGAAGACATGCTGGCTGGACCCTCTAGAGAAGGACTCAGCGTCAGGACTTCGGTTGTACCTTACTCTATTTTCTGATTAATAAAGATAGATGACTACTCTTATGTTTCCATTTCCATTTGTCCTATGAATGATTAATGTAAATTGTATCCTTCCTGACTGATACATAGTTGTTTTTAGTAGATTTTACGCTTGTGTTTGTTCTTCTTTGCTTGTGCAGGTGTCTGTCCGCGAGGATAGTGGAGGACTGTGATCGGCTGGAGCGAAGGAGCGAGAGGATCATCTCTTCGACAAACATAGCGTTGGAATCCAAGTAGGTTTCTTTTACCCACTTGTTAATTACAACTAGGAACCTGCAATGTAGCATTGTTTGATTGTTGCTAGACCCCCTTTGGGCTAGTAGGGATCGCCTCTATCCGTAGAGGGGATTTACCTCTCCAACAATTTGGCGACTCCGCTGGGGAGCTTGCTTGTCTCTTTGTATGTCACCCTTGTTTTGATTTGATTATTGCTCCTTTGTCAAGGTTTGGGGATTGTTTTGTTGTTGGTTTGTTTCCTGGTTCGTCCTGGGAACTGCTTTAATTGCCTTGAAAGCCTGTTGCTTTGGTTTGGAGGTTTTTGTTCAATTTTATTTGTTTTTTAGCCTTAGCGCGTTTTATTTTAAAACAGCTGCGCTGACATCGCATGCTGTCTTCTTTGTTGTCTCTGTCATCGTGCTTATACATTTAACAGTCGCGCTGACCTGGTTTTCGGGCCAGCGCCCTTTATTCGTGTCCTTCCGCGCTGACAGCGCAAAGTTGCTACAGACATTTTTTTGTCATCGCTTTGTTGCTGTGGGGTCACCTGCGCTGATCCTGTAAAACTTCTTTTTGTCCAAATTGACCTACTGAACCTCTTGGTTTTGGCTGTCCCCTACTTTTTCTACTTGGCTTTTGGCTTGATAACTTTGTTTAAGCTATAACTCGCTTGCGTGCGAGGCCTCATTCCACGAGAGTTCGTTTATCGCTTGTTTTCAGTTTTTGCAAAGCCTTCCTTTTTGCTCTTGTCACTTGGTTTATGCTTTGTCTTGACTTTTTACAATTGATGAAGTGTGTCAGACCGTCGTTTGTCTGGTCATGGACTCTCATCCTTCGGGTGTTCACTTTTCTCCATTGATTTCACACTCAAACCCTAGGGCATCTAGTGGTCATGTGTGTCTAGCCTCCCATTCGGGATCTTGTGTTCTTGGTTGACCGGCCAACTTCGTTTTTGTTTTCACATTTGTTTGGTGATTGTTGAAAGTGATTGATTGTGTTCCAAGCGGTTTGCTTTCCTCCGTTGGATTCCTCAATGTCTTGTTGATCTTAGATTACATAGCTCATAAGCCTTTGTTTTCCTTTGATTTGGGAAACTGGTTTTAGTGACTTGGGAATTGTCTTGTGTGTGCATTGAGTGATTTAGCTTCTCACTTAGTGTTGATATCTCTCTAATTCATTTTAAGAGAATTTTTATGTCATTGAAAAAGTAGAGAAAACTAGTATCTTTTGCATTAATAGTTGAAAGGAAAAGAGCATTTCGTTATTTTGTGCTTTCAAAAGAAAAGTTCCATTTCCTTGCTGTTAGTTGCATTAGGTTGCGTGATTTCTTGAATTCGTTTTGTTTGTTTGAAAGATCCTTAAATTTCTTATAGCTAGAATTCATCAAACAAAATGATGATCTTTGGCATATAGTTGCATTTAGGTGTTTTTGAGAGATCATACGGTAGGACCTGAAACTCAAACCTAATTCAAGATCAACTATAAAATAAACCAAATTTATCTAAAAACGCATTGGAACTTAACGAAAACATCTAGAGGTCTAGGCTAGAGACGCGTTCCGGCGTCGTTAAACCTAGTAGCTTAACGTTGAGTGGTTGGGTGATTCCTCCACGGTGAAACGATAAGTGCTAGTACGGATTGGGCTCCCACGTACCGTCGCGTATATATGGGGAGACTCCATTAGGCTTGCATCCTTTATCCATAGGAAGCTGAGTCTGCCGCCTTGTGAACCGTAACGCACCGAACACAGCATTCGGGAAGATTGACTGCAGTATCGAAAGTCCTTGGTTCTCATATGATTGCCAAGGTGTATAAGCAGTTTTACGGGTTGCTTGGTAAACCTTTTTGCCTAGAACTTCCAGAGTAGTCACTTTTGATCCTTTTCAAACTCTCTAAAAGAAAAGGTGTAAGTGAGTGTCTTGTCACTTCGTGCTCATTAAACATTCGAAGTAGATAGAGTCATCTTTTCATCCTTTTCTCGACTCTCGAAACATGAAAAGGTCAAGTTTGGTTCCTGCGTCTTAAAATTCATTTGGCCACGATAATATTACCCAGTTAGAGCTTATGTGCGTTTAGTTTGAGTAGGTTTTATCGTTAGCTTCTTTAGGGTCTTTGTTGGGACATCCTGGCGGATCCATCGACTCCGTCTTCGATCCCAAGTGAAGAAGGGTCCCCATCTTCTATTGCCCCTGAAACTCCGGTCTGTGGCGCTTTTCCCATTGTTCCAAGCATATAGCCGTTGAATTCTCGAGCTCCAGGAGACGATTTTTACGAGTTCTTTTACAACCCTATTTGGGAACCCTCTGACGAGTCTCATCCTTCCACTCCTCTCGGTGCTCCATCTTCGATGGCTTCATTCGATATGGGCGACGCTTCTCCAGTGTCTAGTGGCTCGACCATTATGTCGAGTATAGATACTCCCATTTCGGCAACATCCCCTGTTATCTCTACACCTTACACCGTCACGTCTTTTGGGCAAACGGTGGCAAGGCATTACAGGTCATTGCGGGATGCTATGAGCTCGGTAGTTTCCTCTTCCGTTTGGGGTCACAACGTCGTCCCTACCACAGGACCGTTTGTTTCTGAAGCCCCTCATTCTGCTGTTACAATAGTCCCCACCAACCCGACCATTTGTGTCGCAGCGTCAACTCTGGTTGTGAGTGCGGTCACAGCTTCATCCGCTGTTGCTTCTACCGCGGGCCCGTCTCGAGGTCCAACGCAGAGTGGTGAACTGTCTCCTTCTTCTAGAGTTGTGCACCCTGCAAGTGATGCTCCTCCTGCTTCCGAATATATGACAGAGGAGGAGGCATATTTTGAATACTTGCGTAATGTCCAGAACCTGGATGGTTAGGGTCCGTACTATGATGCCGAGAATCATTATTTGTACACCTCCTTGCCTCAAATTCCTTATGATGAAATTTCCGTTCCACTGAACGTGGATTGGGGCACCACCGGATATGGTGGCGGCGAGTACTATCCAGGACAAGGACAGCAAGGACCACCTTACCAAGGTCAGCAACCTTACGTGCAGCCTAATTATGTGCAGCAGTTTACAGGTCAAAACTACCCTGGTCAGTAAGGAGACCCACAAGGACAACCTCATCAAGGACAACCTTTGGTCTCTAGTGGTCCGGCGTTTTCTTATTTTGGGCAACCTTCAGGAAACCTGGGACAACCCAACACCCAACAAGGTCAACCGGGCACCCAACAAGGCTAGCCTTCGGGGCAACCCTACGGGAACCAGGGACAACCTCATGGGCAACAAGGTCAACCCGTAAACCAGGAAGGAAACCCTTCTGGGCAAGGAGGCCCACCTTACGTGCAGCAAGGCTGGCCTACCACTCAGCAACCCTCTGGTCACTAGGGACAAACCTCGGTTGCACAAGGGCCACCCCTCACCCAGCAAGCTCGACCTTCTGGGCGAGTAAGGCCGCCCCCAATCCAACCAGTACGACCCTCTGGCCAGACGGCTCAGAATGCAGGCGGGTATCAACCCCGACCTCCTCTTTCAGGTGGGTTCCAATCCCAACATCCATATCAAGGTGGGTACCAATCCCGCCCTCCGTACTTAGGCGGGTATCAATCCCAGCCTCCGTACTCTGGCGGGCACCAGGCCCAGCCTCCATATTCGGGTGGGTACAAATCCCAGCCCCAGCATTCTGGTGGATATCAATCCCATCAAATGCCACCTGGTTCACAGGCTCAGTACGGATACCAGCAGCCCCAGGGACAAAATCCTTACATCCCTTATCAAAATTACCAACAGCTGCAGGGTAATCCTCAACTGAATTATCAACAACCTGCTGGTCAATATGGTAACCAATGGGGTGCTGGGGGGCAGAACCAGCAACCTGGTTTCGGGAACAACCCCTACGGACAAAACCCTTATGGACAAGGCCCTCACGGCCCTGGTCCATCAGGACAAGGACAATGGGGGCAACTTGGAGCTGGGTGGAATTCTGGTTCCACCTCATATCCGCCGCAAATGTCGTTTAATCCTCAATTACCATTCCTAGCTACGTTGGAACTGCTCGATGTGTCAAAATTGACGAATGATCCCATTCTGCATGATCCGCAGTGGCCACCAGTTCCAACTAAAATTCCAAGTGATTGTCCCAAATTTGATGGGAAAGCCGGAGAGGACCCTCAGGCCCATGTCATGACGTATCACTTATGGTG